>JAODAC010014406.1:0-22857 GCA_027575185.1 Mimaenictus wilsoni | reverse complement strand
TATCCAGAGCAAGGTGAGGATCGGAAGAGAGAGGATGGAAGGTGTGGATGGGAGAAGAATATGTCAGTTGGGTCCTGTGTAGAAAAAGGAATGAAAGAGAAGGCGCGTGGTATTAAGGGGACAACAAAGGGGTGAAATGGAAACAAAGAGGAAGCAAACAGCGAGTTCTGGAGAGTAATACACAACAGCTGCGGGGAAGCGTATAATTGAAGTTGCCGATTTCAAAAGAAAGACATCATTTTTCGTGCAATTAATAAGTGAATTCTCCGATTTATACTGACCAGTTCGAAACCACTACATGCAAATACCACTTTTATTTTGCGATTATCATCAATGTTCCGCATTTTTAAAGAAATTGTGTGTTCGGTGTTATTCTTATCCCACTCCACTTTAATATCTTTAAGTACTAAATCTTTAACTTTCTTCAAACTTCACTAATAATATGTTAGGTCTACGTTTAATTCTGATAAAATGCATTATGGTAATCAATACAATTCCCATGCGATTCAATGCATGAAATTTCAGCGTAATTAGTCATTATTTCCCTATTTTTCTACGATTTTCTCCTTTCCTTTTCCCGCTGTCAGTTCAATTCCCCATTCATATCGATTGTTAACACCAGAACAATGCGCCACTTGAGCAAAGTAGCGGCTTAAGTCGATTGTTTCAATTGTTCGTCTGACGCGTGAATTGTAAATGTGGAAAATGGAAATTGCCCTCCGATGAAAGCCGAAAACCACAAATAATTAATTGCGGCCAATTAATGCATCGTTTCTCGACGTGATCGACATCCGATCCGATCAATACGCGCTTGAATTTACGCTAAACACAACGACCGCATCTGTCTAATTTACTTCATTCTCGAAACGGGCAAATAAAAGAGCAAAAGACGCCGACGTCATTTTAATGTTAGAATTTGGACGTTTTCTGTGCGGATTCAAGTGCTTCGTGCCATGTTTACATCTTCACACCATGTTCCGAATGGCGCAGGATTAGATATTAAAGCAAAAGGAGCGATTTCTCACAATTTGCAGCGTTGTACCTTTGGCTCTTTGGCCTTTGTGCTCGTTTTTGGGATGTTGGTGTTTATGGACAGGTAATTTGTCCTCCCTGGGGGCGTTTTGCACGAAACCCCACACCGTCGCACGCATCCATCATACTTGCCTAACACCTCAAAAACCATGCTGTCAAAATAAAACCACAACAAAGTTTTATTGATTGAAAACAGTACCAGTCAGTTGCTGTCAAAAACTCTTTAAAATATTACTCTATTCGATATAAATTAGCGATGAAATTTTTGTGTGAATTGAAGCAACCAATTCATATCTATACAAACGTTTTCTTTAAGCATTTTTAAAATACATCATTTTCAACAAAAACTACAAAACATTTAATAACGCTAAATGATTTCCAATAATTCGAAGTTCTCGCAATTAGCTTGCATTAAATTAAGTATTGAGTAACGCGCACGAAGTGCTTCCCAGTTATAAACGTTCCTGGAACGATGGCGATACATTCCTGAGTGAAGCTTCCCATTCAAAAAGCTTTCGTGTATTTCCTTACTGGTAGTTTCAGCTACTGGATCATTATCCTCATGCGATAATTACGCTTGCATTCTACTTCCAGCGATGTTAATTGAAACTGCTACTAGGATGATCCAACATCTTTAGATGGCGTTGTAATTTGGGTCGTCTCTAATGTAAGTTGTTCGTCGTTATTTATTCTTCAAACTCGTACGTGTTTCCATTTCCAAAGTTTATGCTACAAAATAGTAAGTTATTACAAGTGCGAGCAACACGTGTAACTACAGCGTAAATGAATAACCGTATAACCTCAATTTGTCCTCAAACACGCAACGAAATGATAACAATAGTTACCATAAATACAGAGCAAAGTTCCGAAATGTAAAATGGCCATTTATACCCTATTAATAAGAATGTAAAACGTAAAATACTTCAAAATTCTTAGACGTGTAATTTTTAAGGCAAGAATAGGTATTTTTCACTTAACCTATTGTTGGTTGTGTGAATATAATATCCGAACTACTTAGTAGATGCACTGCCGAGGTGTATTATTTATTGAATATCATCATCAACTCAATGTGTAATTATTATAATGAAAATGCGAGGCATTTAACGGTCTAGGCATCCAGCTTGTTGGTATCGTTACCATATAAAGATCATAAAGATTCCCTTGGTGTGCTTTTGACCATCGCCGGAAAATATGCGGCTACTTGATGGTTGGCTCCTTGCTGGTTGCCTCTAATAGGATCCGATAGTTAGGGACGATAATGGAGTACGTGTTAAGTGATTTTAAAGTGTAGTCGGGAAAAATCCACCAGCAATCAGCAGGCGGTCATGTTTGTTGATTAATTCGAATAATTATAATCAAACTATTAAAATCATCAAAGTATCAAAGAATCCGTAATTTTAAGTATACTATGAAACATTTAATGACATTAAACATCTGCAATAAATGATGTTATAGCTCGTTAATAAATTATCAACTAACTTTTAATTCTCAACCCATTTTAATTAATTTTAAAATGTGCCATATAATTATAAATATGAGAAGATACTACTTTTAAATATATTTCTTTAAAATTACGTAAATATGAATTTGCGAGAGGAAAAGGCAATTATAGGAAAGATTGCTTGACATTTACATTTCGTAATTTATTATTATTATTAATTAATGCGTTCGTGAGTTGAATTAGATATGCGAATCGTATACGTCTTAATGAAATCAGTTCACACTTAACAAAATGTAGCCAGTTTTTGAATTTCGTTGCAATTGCGCGTGGTTTCAACCTAATGAACTGAAATTGAAGTGGAATTAAGTCGATCGACTTCGGAAGGTGTAGGCGCATTCTCGAGCGTCTCTGTGCGGTTCTGCGTCGGCAGTATTATCTTAATTGCGAACAAATATGCAGCTAATTTATAAATTACTCTGCTCAGTTGCAAGCAGCCTACGCTTTCGAGACAAAATCAATGCAAGCGTCATACGCTGGACAAACCTAATAAGAACTAACGACCGCGGCAATGAACAAGCAACTCAGCAAGAAAACATCAACACCCACCAGACTCAACAGACATCAGCCAACTTGCGCGTACTCGTGCCGACTTTCGTCCATTCGAGTGGCGAATTTTAAGCGTTTATCTTCCGCCTTCCGGGAATACAATCAACGTTGTTTTTCGTATGTGTATGATTTTTGTACAGGTCAAATTTAACGACTACGTTACGACTCTGTTGAGTCGTCGATAGGGCCTTTTGTAGCAATAAATTGAAGTTGGGCGGCACTTGAAGTACGGCGAATGTACGTCGTCGCATTGTTGTCTCAGAGGGTTAAACCAGAGCGCACAAACCTCGGAACTGCTGCCGTATGCTGTAGAGATAAAGCAACGATTATTACGCATCTGCTTTCTGGCGTGCATTTCCTCGTGCACGCCGAAAAAAAGGATTAATTATAAGCCAGCAGTTGAGGCAGCACGCCATGGCGAGGATGGCGCAGAAAAAAACGGTATACAAGCACACACGGCGTAGCCTGACACAAACATAACCAACTATCCCGGCGTTTTTTAACAGTCTGTAATATGTTTATATACCTATAATAATCTTAAACGCGATACCATTGAAACACCTTCGTTTAATTATACCTGCAGTCCGGGAATCAGTGGATGCAGCAACTTGCACGAGCGCATTCAGCATGCCAAAACGCACAACTCAGTGCCACAAAGCAAAACAACAATTAAATGGATATGGTTATTTATTATTAATTATATAACTAGGTAATTATAGATGCCCTTATAAAAAGGAATAACTATCAAGGGTTTCCATTGATATGCCTTATTTCTAGGAATACTTTTTATATTGTTGGATTGACTTTTCTTCTAAACAATTTTCGCTTGTTACGATTAAATAAGTATGCGAAATATATTTGCGAAAACTTACTTTATTCTGGACTTTATTCTGGATTTAAGCTCACGCATAACTTATTATTTTTATTTTTTCTATTGTATATCATATTGTATAATGTCTATTGGCTAGATAAGGTTAATTTATTTTAGGTTAAGTAGGTTTCGGTTACAGTAGCTTCGTTTATGTTATCCTATTGAAATCTGACTACTATAACTATATATGACATTACACTGAATTCTCTTAGATTTTTAAAGTACCATAGTCCATAGTCCATTAAAAATAAATATATAAATTCGGTGAACTTGACTGGATTGAAAGACAAAAGTTAATTTAGACTTGCTTAATTTACGGAAATGATTGTGGAAGCGATGGTATGGTGCTCATCTAGTCATTTGCTCGAGGCACTGCTAAACGCGTTGAAAGTCATTCCCGATCCTCTAGGAATGCCAAAATAGTCTGAGGCAATTGTCTAAGAACAATCATGTTATCAGGCCACAAGTAATCTTGATAACATCATGATTTACAAATTAGACAAGAAAGTAGCAGGGTATAAAAGTAAACTTATATCTGACAGGTCCAGAATCTTTTTATGTACTGATCATCTGTGCGAAGAATGAGCAAGAATAACTACTGAGAAAACACTCTTGGAAGAGATTCACAAAAGTCTATTAAAATCTCATTGCATGCAACATGTAACCAAACTTACACGAAATGAGATAATAACTTTCACTGGATTCATACAGGACACTGCAAATGAAGCTATGAACGATGGGAAAGGAGGTGAGTGAATTATGTAAGGAGTATGCAAAGACGTCTGATCATACTAGCCGGTGCAATGCAGCGAAGTGTTTAAGCCACCACCTCCTTTGCAAACCCTAGGGACTTCTCATTCAAAGGCAGATGGGTCAGAACAACAAACCTAATCTGGTCGCAGCTCGCAAGTCGCTTCTCTGTCGGCGGCGCCTTATAACCTACCTTAATTTAGATAGAACATAAGTAACTACGTTAGCTACCTGCGTACCAGTTGCATAAGGTATGACGCCTCCCGAACAACTTTAACTTTCCGCCCGCCTGATCGGACCTTGCCGCACGCATATGCTAGTTTTACAGAGATGAGTTGCAGGTCCATCGCCTTACTCCTTATTCGAAACTTTGGAAAGTATGTACGAGATCTTAATTATAGCGACACCGGGAATCGAACCCGGGACCTTCGCGTTATAACGCCAGTGCGCAATTGGAACGCCAAGCACTCCTGCATCTACTGCTAACTGTGTGGCTACATTACGTGCTTGACTCACTTATCTATTTACTTATCAAATAAACCTGAGCTATTTGCCCTAATTGTATCATAAAAGCGTGTCAATGTCAAATTAGCTCAAACAAAACCCAAGGATAGACTTAGGTTAGCTTTAAGATTAGGTTCTGTAAGTTTAGGGTACTTTACTAATGGCTCGCTTATAGTAAGTTAGATTTAGATTTCATCAGTTTCGAGTATATTAAGTGCTAGACTACGTTATTCACTCTAAAACTAGGCCCATTTTGCCTGATTCTGTATCATCATTACCACAACCTATAAAAAATAGTCGTAAATCAGTCGCCCTTATAAAAAGATGTCTACTTCTAATTGCTTCAAACGAAAGACAAATTTCCACGAATCCGATGCATTTCAGTTCCTGTCGCCGGTTGCAAATAGCAAGTATAACGTGTGTAGTTTTGTTTTGGTAACGCGACTAGCCGTGTAGCGACGCTGGTAGGTTATGTTTTGCAACATTTTAGAGGAAGTGAGACACGTCATAAACTAGCGCAATAAACGGCGTTTACGCGACGTTTAAGTGCAGTTGGTGCGCCGAAACGTGCATATGCAGCGGTTAGAATCCATACAATTATTCGCGCTATGCATAAATATCGCGAGTAATACGCACGACACCACATATCTACAGGCCGCGTATGCACATGACAATTTCAGCTGCGCTCAGGTGTCTGTGCAATTGCGAAAGATTCGCGTGAATCGTGCACACAACGCACGATTACACTATTATTATAATTATTTAAAGACGCCAACCACGACTGAACAAGTCAAGCAATCAACGGGTAGACGAATAATTGTTGGCAATTAACGGATGGAAAATACGGACATCCAGAAACTAATCAAAAAATTAATTTTTCTACTGCGGTTTTTATGTTTTTATCATATGCACATTATGTTATCAATTTTGATTAAGTAATAATATACACATCCTACCATCATAACAGTACTGGTAGAATATATTGTTCCAGGCAAGTCAGCTATGTAATGTGTTCATAGTAGATGCGCAGCTTATGCGTCGTTTTTTGCCAGTGTGGGGCGCACTGGCTTTTGCCGTTTTTTTACCGACCGTTTCGGGCCACAATACATAGGCGCTCGTAGCGAGCGACCGCGCTCGCACTTTTTGAAATTTTCGCACACCGTTGCAGAAACATGCTTCGTAGCGCATACGCGTGCCCATTCGCTAGAGCAAACCTATGCGACTATAAGTAACTTTTATATTTTGTCACACGTATACCAAAAAATGAAAACTACTCAATATTATTTTCACAAATATTAGTTGTAGAAAAAGTATAGTGCACAATTACATGGAATGTACTTTATTAACCCGACTTGCAGTACGAGCCGAAGGAGCATTACATGCTAATTATATAATATACTATGCCATAAGCACTGAAATCAATACATAAATTGAAATAGTCTTACTCGCATGTTAACATAGATTATTGATAATCTATAATAAACCTAATTTCTCTATCACTTCCAATTTCCATTTCAAATAACTTCATCAAACCGAATAAAGAAATTATTAAAAATTATCACGTCTTTATTTAATTGAACTGAAAAAAGAACAAAACAAATGTACTTAACAAATTGTAAAATATGTAAATATAACCGCAGCATGTGGTTATCTGAGCATAATAAAAGTGGAAATTTCCATGAATGCCGATGGACTAAGAATAAAAGCACCACACACTCACGCTGAGGAATAAGAAGTGTGGAAGCTAATTACCGTTTAATTATTTAAATGCCGGAAATGTAGCGATTTTTCGAAATGTAATAAAATATTTATGCTCGGACTAATGAGAGTCATGAGTGGAAAAATGTAGAACATCTCCAATATCTGTCCTTATTTGAATAAAATTATGCAACAGACAATTAAACACCCCATTAAAACAAACCGCAGCGCGGCTATATTACCATATTCGGCCTGATGGCGATGGTGAAGACAATGCATAATATGGGATGAGTGCGTGTGTTCTATATCTATTTGGGGGATCTTAAACGCCGATATCGCTAATTTAAATATGATGATGACATTCGTCTTGGTGTCTTCCGCTGTGTGGACGGTGGTTGAAAGTTATTTTTTCGTATTTACCTTTATCGTTTCGATCTTATGCTACTTTCTTGGGGGGGGGGGGGTTAAACAAGCGTGCGACATGTTATACATCTGTTTCTGCCACATTGCAGTTAAAATAAATACGAACCTTTTTTAACTATATTTTAATTACTCGTTCTTAACTTACTTAGAGTCTTTAAAAAAGTTCAAATTGATTTTTTAGTTAAGCACGTTATTTTATTTTTAAATATAGAGTGCATGGAATATATTTAAATCTCCTTATTTTGTCATTGATTGTCTAGAAACTTTTAAAGCCCATACCAAGTTTTGTTACAGCAAAATATTTATTATTAGTGCATCGGTTAAAGAAGGAACAGCACTTCGCTTAATCTAGTTACCTCATAATAGGAACAAGTGCTTGTTATGGACAAACTTTATGCACAATAGATCAAAGCTAGTCGCAGTACTAGTGGCGTTTAACCGCCCAGGATTAATTAAAAAAATAATAATTTTTATGGACAAACTCTAAAGAACGATATCAAAACCCGCGAAGTAATGTAAATTTGCTCCGCTTTTTAAGGGTAACACATCATTAAATCCGAACAAAAATGCGGATTCCTATGATTCACATGGTACACGCCTTGTTAGATACGACATAACACGTAAAGTTGAATTGGAAATAAATCATATGGTATGATTATTGTAAATAAAATCTGTAAAGTGTAAATTTAGCATTTGCAAAAAAATTGCAAACAATCAAAAAGCTATCGACTACATAGTCTTTCGGTCGAAAATTTGCCTTTATTTATTATTACTTACCAAATTAATTAATTATATTTTATTAATTTTGATTATTAAATAATCAAAAATATATCTCACAAAACCTTAAATCATAGCACTTGGAACAAATTCATGCATAATTTTCTTTTTAATTTAATTGTTCATTTCGAATTGAGAATATTTTAACGTTCAATTGTTATTTTGTGAATATTGTTTAAACATCGCTTAATCTGGACAAAAAGTACTAGTCCCTATGTGCCCCGATTAAGTGGAACACTGCAAACCACTGTATGTGTTAGTGCAGGGGGCATAATTGATTCAGGGCCTGTAAACATCTATTAGCAAATCTTCCAAAACGTTTGTTATGTTAAATATTCGTAATCATAATAATTGAATATACTTTGCTGTCATTTTAATGGGACTTATCAGACTTGATATATATTAGTTAATTGTTTTTGCATTTTAGTTATTGGTTTGTGTGAATATACAATTCAGACAATGAGGTTCTTGTCCAGACTCGAACCTCGTCCGCTTCTGTGATATGCCGAGGTACTACCTCTTAGGCTACCCAATTATTGTTTGGGTATATATGGTAACCAGTGCCCTCATTTTTCTGGGGGTTTGTCTGCCTGCTTTAGAGATAACACAGAGCTAACGTGCTCATGCCTTCCGCGATTATTGCCTTGATGTGATGATCCCTATGATGATTCTGACATGATTATGTTGTCCTAAAGTTTCTTAAACTATTCCTTTGTTCTCTTCCTACCGGTTGCTGGTAAAGAAGGTCTGCTCCGCCGTATCGTTTTATCCGCAGAATGCGCATTCCTAGGAAGCATATCTTCCGGGTCCTGCCAGGCATTGAGGAATCCAGTGGTCTTCGAGTTGGCGATCTATCCATATTCTAATAGGATTGATCAGTTTCTTGGACCATTGGATTGGTCCGAATCTGTAATATATATAGACAAGAGGGCATATTATTGAACAAACGCCGAGGTTCCTCTTGGGATGGCATTACCGGTCATGCTGGTCATCCATGAGACCAGATAAAAAAATGAAAGGTTGCGCAGCTACAAAAATGTTACGGGGTTTGGGAAATAATTCCTTAAAACATTTTAAGGTACATGTAAATAATTTAATAATGATAATGATGCGTTATTTGTCCCTTGGCTTACTTTTAAAAATGCTGAGCTATATTAAATAATGAATAATTGCAAAAATAAAGTAGTGTCGGCAGGGAAGTTGTGAAATATTCCCAATTATACGTTACGAGGGACTTATAAGCTTTTTTTGTTGATTTTTCCTTGATGTTCAGTCTTTTGCTGTAGTCCTGGTGATTCGCACACTTATGTAGCGGATGATGGATGGTCCTTTGTGTGAACTAGTGTGTGCGCCTGACGATGGCGCTCCCACATCGCGCTAATAGCAGCTAGCAGTCAGAGTCCGCTTTGGCGTTTGCTTTATTAGTGCGATTATTATCGGCCGCGCGCTGTCGGAGCGAGGAATTAAAATGGCGCTCATGCGCCGTACCTACCCGTAATTTCCAACCTCGCACCGCTAATGAAATGCAGATTTCCATTTCCACTCGACAAGCGAGAGCCGTGATCGTGTTTTGTTGCGTCGGGTTCGTGTGGGTGAGTGCACCCAGGTCGGTGCAAATGGCAGGGCAGTTCCTTTATAGAAATAGGAAGGAAGCGCGGCGCACGTTTCTCCCGGCCACTGCTCGCACCGTCGCCATTGCGCAGCCAGGCAAAATCCATGCATTTCGTGAGCTTTAATGAGCTTTTTCACGGTGGCGCTCGCCACTGCCAAGCCAACCTGACCTAACCACGTCCAGTCGAGTCATTGAATACGTAATGCAGCTAGAAAAACGCAAAATGGCGCCGCAAGACGAAGGGGAAATGGGAAAATCTGCATAATGTCGGTCACGCTTCGAATACCACGTGGAAATTGGCTCATTGGCATACAATTCCAATTATTGTGTACCTCATGAAATTGTACTTGCAAAACTATCCTTTCTTTAGGCGCACAAAAATGATAAAACATAAGCAAACATGATCTGCAGGTAAAACCTGGACCAGGTTAAGCGTGATTGCTTGCTCTTGGTTTTAAAAGTGGAGAAGTCAGACGTAGATATGCTCTTAATGACGGCTATTAATTATGATGAAAGGTAGTCGGCGATGATTATGTCTCGAAATTGGTTACCATCAGTTACCATCAATCTCACCTCGTCCCATGCAACATTATGGGCCTGCCGCGACGTCGCAATTTGTTTCTCCACAGGTTCTGATGACTGCTTTACAACTTACAACTATGTTAAGTTTGTTAACCGTGTTAAGCAACTTAGGCAACTCCAAGACCTATGTATTTTCCACTTAATATACATCATAACAATCAATTTGTATATAATTATTCGATTTGGTCCGTCATAATACAGTCTTAGAAGATTTCTGAGACAAACTGTGCCGTGTAGATTTTTAAGAAAGTATGAAGTAAAGGAACCGTGTGGAAACACTGTAACCAATTTGTATTCGTAAGCGTACGTTTGTAAGAGACAGCTCACGGTTCGGACTGCCGAAGAGACGAGTTTTGTTTATTCAATCAAGATGATGATTACCTCCCGAAACGAATAGCCGGCCGTAAATCACCAAGGCAAGTTAGAGTTTGATTGAAACGTTCATCAAAATACGGAGATGATCTATTCAGAAGCCTTGCATCGTTGTAGTTTTCATGTAATCAAGTTCCCTCCATCAAGATGTATTAAACGTACTCCAAAACCACCCAATACAAACTTATCAATTTCCACACATTTCTAAGAAATTCTAAATAGAGTATTCCAATAATCCCTGGAATATTTACTCTAACTAGGGGCATCTAAGTGAAATATTTAGAATTGATCTCGAAGGAAAAGATAAGGTCAATTGGCAGGAAATCATCTAATCCTAACAAATGAGGCAATAAATGAAGGATCAAAAAGTGCACACTATGTTAAGCAGTTTTGCGAATATATAGTCACATATGGTGTGATTGTTCAATATGCAAATCGACGCATACATCATTCACCCATCCACCACCACGACCTGCGACTCGAACAAGGGTGATTTATTCATCGCGTCAAACCGATATGCATCAACACACGACGCTCCAAATCCGAAAACCCAAGAAAAATGTAGCACACACGTGTCTCACATGTAAAACGCGAATCGTAATTCACAAGAATGTGTATGTGGCAAACATGTATTAGTAAATTCACGCCCTAGGTTCGGGGTGAAATTTTAAAATAACCTCTTACATATTCCTTCACATCCACCGATAAGCGGTCTGCTCTATTCGTCCTTGATGTGAGTAATTTCTTCGTTTTTATGTACCTGATAAAGCACACACTGGTGCTTTTTTATTCGCCGGTTGTTATCAAGATTCCGGTACGGTTAATAAACGAAACGTAGCCATCAATTTAGCCTGCGTGTACGCTAGCCAAATAAATCTTCAATATTCATGATGCAGGCAATTATTAATACAAAGTGTTTAAAACACGTTCGTTTCGAAAGAATAATTATTATGCAATAAAAAACCAAGATTGATTTATAAGAAATTCACGATAGGTACAGTATAATAATGTTAATTGCTATTGCAAGTTATATTGTTTATGCTGATGATGGTTTATTATTGTTGAATTTCTAGTATGTTTCAAATGGAAACGCACCCTCCGTCCCACTTCTTCCAGCTATGGTTGCAATTCGAGTGGAAGGAGTTTCCCACCCCTTGGTTTGAATATGCAAATGACAAGTTATGGTCGCTGCGTCGTGTAATTATTCGAGCACGGAACGCGAATGGACGCACGAACACCGACACACAAAAACGCTAAATATCACCTACCACCCTCAACCGGCGGCCCCCTATTTGTGATGCGGAATTACCTCATTGGACTCGTCCACTCGTCTATCGAGCATGACCACCACGACAGGGAAGTCGGAATGAAAAACGCTAACCGCGCGCGCTTAGTCCGGCGGAAAACGTTTTTCTCTATTGGCTGGATCGACTTGTATTCCTCTTTTTTGAGAAAGGGAGAATGCAGACAGAATGTGGAGGGTAAGTGCACGCAAGGGTAATTAACAGTGAACAGTGTCCATGGTGTCCACTCGCCATAATGGCAACACTCTGGAGCTTCCTACGGACTACTATTCTTTACAATTGTGCAAACATTCGAATATCAGTGTCACCATCTTGTGCAAATATGAGTTATTGGTCTTCAACAACATGGGAACACAGAGTTGATACTCCACAAATGATTTACTTTGACACCTTGCTATTAGTACCTCAGATAAACTGAGCCGCTGATGGAGAGAGATACACACCTTCGACATTGAGAAATCCAGAAATTTCAGGTTTTCCATCTCTTGGAGTTGCTCAGACTGTGCTTGCTTCGTGTTCGGCTAGAATTGTACCTAATTAGACGTTATAATTCTTACGCCCGATAAGCCAATAAAAATGGTAATGTACTCGAGTCTTGGACGTTGTGCCCAACAGAAGGCCAATCTCCAGCCGTGTGGTTGCAGAGAGTGGTCAGGAGGAGAGAAGCAGGCGTGAGTGCCACAACTTACCAGCGACAATCAGCGGCTTCTTCTTGGTCTTTTCTTCGTTTCTACACCGTTCCAGGACAGCCGAAGCAAAGCTTCAGATAAGCTTTTATTTACATTGCGCGCGCCGGCTGAGACATCCAAAGCAACGACAACAAACCAACATCAGCCATATCCTGGGTATAAATTTCCGAACGTTTAAAAGACCATCAATTACCATCCTCTCAATACTAACCTCACCTATTTTTTTAAACTTAAAAGGACTTACAAAAATTCGGATGCAATGAAAAAATATTCCATTACTACTCCAATCTGTAAGACAACCTTTAATGAAGATAAATGCAAATATAAAGCATTAATTACGTAACAAAAATTTTATAAAATCATTAATAACATTTAGGGCGCGCCTCGAATTTCGCAGCTGCTCATCTCACCTCTGGGTGTTGGAAGCTTTCATTTTTTCACCTGAAAATTATGCGTGCCTTCAACGGGCGATGAATTACGATTGAATATTGAGATATCGACACGGCCGCAAGCTTTACATGGAGGCCTATGATTACGATCGAAGCAAACCAGCATAAAACCATAAATTCTCGGATGTAATCGCCAGGTTTCAAGTGGTAATGTTCAGGTAAAATTCACACTTTGTTTTTAGTAATTTATTCTCCGACTTTAGTACTTCTCTAAAGTTTGAAAATGCGTATCATTTTGAGTGTGCTTTGATGTCCCACCGATTATCGGCCTAGTTGTTCACTTTGTGCTTATTCCAGATCGGTACCGAATCCCTTTCGAAGATGATTTCGTCTGCATGCATGCACGCCAACTCTTCACATCGATTAATTTGTGGCTGGTTGCATTTCTTCGAACCCAGGTCCCGGCCTCATTCATCCGAGCCCGCGTTTTTCAATCGCAGACGGCCGCACGTGAATGAAAACAACGAGGCTCCGAAACGAAAACCGCCCATCGTGGAAAAGACGCACCACGCACCGCGCAGCATGCAAGCGATGGCCATCTCGCTGCAGTTTATTCAAATGAACGTAAAAACTTCCTCAGAAGCCTGACCTCAGTCAGCCAGATGAGAATCTGACATACGTGAATTAAAATATGAAAAAAGCGGAGCGGCACTGATGCTTCGGATCGCACGCATAATTACACAATTATTTTGATTCCAGTTCGGGCGTAGGTCACGCCGGTATGGCCACATATGTCTACCCATCAATTAACGTACCGAAAACGAACGTATTCATCTCTGCAAGTCCGAAATGTTGGTTTCATATTTTCCAGATTTCATCGATTTCACCGTACTCAAATCTGGCGCACTACCAAATAAAGCATTAATAACGACTTAATTAGTTGGTGCATGTATGGCTCTCCGTGCAAAAGTCACGAATTTTGACCAAAAACAGTGTACTGCATCGCCGAAACCACCCACCGTGCTGAATGTCCTGGAAATTACTACCTTAGCACGCTAAGAAAACAATCAGAAAGTTGCTGTTAAAAACGTTGTTAAAATTATTATCCCATTACTGGGTCAGCAGTGCTTAATTAATATTCAATTACCCCTGACGCTCTGTGATGAAATAAATTTGTGTTTTGACTTCTTCGTTGGTTATGCCAGACATGGCATATGTGTTTTATGTATTTATGCACCATAAAAATGAATTGCTCCCCTTTAGCTGCAGCGCAAAGAAAAAAAAAATCGAAAGTGTAGTACGTCTATAAATCCGTTTTTCCGCCTTGCAACTTTGGCACACAGCGCGTGCTACAAAGGACGCACCTGTACATTTTACACGACAAAAAAATACTTATACCGTGTAATGGCGTAATGTGTAATGTGTAACGTGTTACATGTAACATGTGCTGTTACCATATTTGCCATTTTTCATTGCATACGTAAGTGATTTTAATGATTTATAAATTGCTTACTTATATTCTTGAAAAAATTGAGACGCAATTAAATTAATGCGAATTAATTTGCAGGTGGAAAAATGATTTAATCTCACATTTCGTCAGATAAGAACTGAAGGGTAGATAAATATTTTACCATAGATTCAAGTTAATTAAATTGCGGAGTTATTGCCATGTTTTCGATGGAATAGTAAGTTAAAGTTGTTTCTATTACTTTTTTACATTAGCACATCTAACAATAAGGGGCAAGGCGAAGAGGTTCCCTTATGCATTTCTACCCCTTAGTAACGAAGAAGCATTTGAGCACCGAACAGCTCCTCTTTGGAACATCGTCTTATGCATTGCCACATTGTAAATGCATTCAAAATCTAACTATTTCGAAGAGCTCATTCAAACTTCATGCTTGGGTTTTCTACGTCTGCTCCCCGCATTTCCTATGTATAAAACTTCTTGAAAAACTGAAGAGATTACTATATTATTTGATATATAATCTCAAATATATTAATTATAATCTTTTCATTTGTTATCAATCGAAAGGGAATTTAAAAATACATTCGATTTTATATGATTGCTATTATTTAGGTTATGACAATATTGCATCAGTTTGGTTTCCTATGATTTCATAGGATTACTGCTCGACAAGTTGTTCGACAGTATAAGGTAGAGAATTAATATACTGTACAACGAGCATGGGATGGCCCACAAGAAATAGCTGAAACTGCAACTCATACAATTGAGGAAAGGGCATTCTATACGAGTTGTACACTATACTTTTTCCTACGACTATTATGTGTGAAAAAAATAATTCCTTAAACAAGACTATACTGAAATGTGGACATACTTCAGCGGGAATCTTACCACCTTCCAAAAATAATTGAATTTCATGGATTATCCAACTATTTTATGCCGAAATTATATTTTAGGAGCACATCATACAAGTAATTATAGTTTGAATAAAATGGTGATATTAATAATTGATTTTATTTTAATACAACGATTTTGTTAAGGAGATAAAAGATAATGTGGAGTTGCTTTAAGGTAAGCACTTCGGAATATCGGATCAGGGATTTATAGCTGAAGGTATTCGCTTTCCAGAGACAATTTTGTTACTAATTTGAAAAACTTTTCTTTGAGAAAAACAAGCAAATAGTTAATGAATATATCAATTCAATCAAATAGGTTTCGATTGGTGCCCGTTTCTTGGAGTTTTTATTTCAAACTTGCATTAGACATTTTTGAGACAACAAACAAAAAGTTGAAAATCAATATTGGAACCCTGCTTGATGTATATATGCCACAATGGTCAGACAGGAAACGGTTCGTTTAGGAAAGAACATAGTTTATTTAACTTTTATAAATGTGTGCTGGGAATGCTTAAGAGAGCTCCGGATAAACTCCTACATAAGTAACACTATCAAACAATTATATACTAATGCAATCGCCCATATCAAAAGTGGAAGTCAGAAATCGGAAGCCATAACAATAACTAAGGGCCTGAGGCAGGGCTGCAGTCTTTCACCAATGCTCTTTAACCGGTACCTGGAAGTGACATTGAAAGAATGGAAAAGAAAATGCTCCAGAATGGGACGTCCATTCAACGAAACCTGCTTGTACAACCTACACTTTGCGGATGACCAGGTAATTATCGCCCAGGTCACTTTTGATTTAGAGTTCATACTGCGTAGACCATATATACAATACCTGAAGTGGGGCCTAAAATTTAACAGTAATAAAACCAAATACATGCAAATCAACAGCAATGCAGAAACAGAACTGTACCTAACAGAAAGCATCAAAATCAAAGAGGTCCGAAATTTCAAATACTTCGGTGTGGTTATAGACCAAAGAGGCATAAGTGATACAGAAATAAAAGAAAAAATAAATGGAAGCAGGAAGATATTGGGGTGTCTTAACTCTTTATGGTGGGTCAAATCGCTGTCAAAGGATACAAAGAAGCGAATTGGGCGGACGATGGTGGAGTCAGTCTTGTGCTATGGCAGTGAGTTATGGGTAATTAACAAACAAATGGAACAACGTATAGAGGCAACTGAAATGGACTACCTCCGCCGAAGTGTTGGAGAGAATCAGAAACATGGTCGTCAAAGACCTTATGAAAGTAGATGAGACAGTTTTAGACAGAACTAAGGAACGACAATTGTGATGGTTTGGTCACGTTAAGAAAGATGGCCAGTGCAAATGCTGGACTGACAACCTGCAGGGCGACGAAAGCATGGTAGACTACGAAAGACGTGGTATGCAGGAGGCCATGGAAGAGAGAAAACTAACTGAAGAAATGGCCCTGGAAAGATAAGGTGGCGAGAGGGAATGAGCAAACAGGTCACTCGGTATAATGACTTATTTGTATTATAACACGTACATTATAATGCTTACATGGCTCTAGCTCAAATATATTTATAATAAATGTGTGCTTTGTGGAAATATTTTGTAAACGGGTTAAATCGAATTTGTCAAAATTCTAGGCTAAGCCCGCTAGCATTTTCTGAAAATTATTAAATCAATTCTAAATTATTGAAAATAATGAATTCTTTAATGAAACATAATGTATATAAAATTTATTATTTTTATTATTTATTATTTTTTTTATTATTTATTATTTTACTTATTTTTTTGCGCGACAGTATTTTCTGACTGGCCATTTACAACCTACATTTAACATGTCACACATAAGCATAAATAACACATGAAGGTCGCACATATATATTCGCAGGGACTCATACAGGATATCGGGACTAATAGGAAATCTAGAGATATTGAGTTACTGTGAAAAAATATATCAAAAATACATCATTTGAACATACACTTTTCTGAATTTTTTTGGGCAGTTATTTACCATTATATACCAATAATGCATTTTTACTGTTGGCAATAATAAATTGCTTAAATATGATGAGAGATTCTCGTTAATAAAATATAATGTGAGAACCTTTTTTGAGTTGCAATTTCCTTGTCTGCAAATTCCTCCTTGTCAATGAAAGAGTTGAAGTATGTTTCGTAAAAAAGCGTAATATAATTTAGTGGTTATGTTTGCCCACAGGTGTAACTAATTTCGCACACGAAGAACGCACGCAATTGCGCTGTCGAATTTTTCGTGGTTTTGAAGACGAGAGAGCGACGCGATTCTCACGCTGCGACTGAAGAAGTTCGAGCATTCGATGAGCTGGCGCGCGCAATCATACTCGGCGAAAAACGTCGCGCAAATTATCCTGTACCTCAAAATTATTATAATTTTTCATATATGTATAAGTAGAAGCATACCCCACGATATATTTATTAGGCCACAAGCGGGGCAGGCTTCGTGTCGTGAGCATTTCCAACATTTATCCTCGGCCGTCCGTCACATGCAATGAACAACAACGTCGTGCGGATGAAGTCAAGACGAGATGGAGTAAAAAATATGAGAGATGAAGATGAGCCGCAACAACAGCATCACGAAGACGTGAAAAAAGGGCCCCTACAGAAATGCTGCCGCTGTGTTACGTTCGCCTGAATTCTTAATTCTTCGCGAGCACGATTCCTCGACGCCACGGCGTTATATAACTGAAAGACGCTTCGGCGTTGTCGTGCGTGGTTAGAACAGTAGCAGCGTCGAACCGCTGGGCACTGCGCATTCAAGATCCTCGGATCCTTGCCATCGACGCACCCACGTGGAAGATCAGATGAAGTGCCCGCGCATATTCCGATCTGGACCCAAATGCGAACGGACATTGCGTGCATTTATAGCGCCCCGCAGCGTTTCGTCTGCTCCTGTCCGGTCCCTTCGCGCTACCAACCTTCATCCGAATCGGATAGATTTAGGTCTTGATTCAGCCGACTATCAACTACGAGGACTGCCAACTGCCAGCGCGCAGTTCGGTGATAATCATGCATAATAAATAGGCTCATGTTTCACTCCTTCGCATACTGCATAGTGGAGCGCCACGGCCTGAAAAAACTGAAAATTATGGTGTAAAAATTTCATACGGCCATAAATAATCCGAAGGAGTTACGGTGTTGACTTTTCGAAACGGCGGCCATGTAATCTGCCCGGACGATCGGAGCCCGGAGATATGATAATCGAGCTGTTATTTTCACCTCCTCACAAATTAGCGGGGTCGTTGACGAGCGCATCCACCTGGGCACTTTTTCGGGCTCAGGCACCTGCAAAAGTAGCCACCAGTGCGTCCCCTTGGCGTAAGACCGCAAATGACACGCGTGTTTAACATCACGTTTACACACTTAATGCTTATCATTAATTATGTTTAGTTTTTAAAATCACTAGAATAGATTTGTCAAGTTGAGCATGTAAACAATTCATTGAGAAGCATATAATCTCTATAGTTTCCGTAATTAAAAATTCCTCAACGTGTGGAATTCTTAGAAAATATTTGCTTTCCAGACAATTCCTGTTCAGGATGTATTTTTGTGGGTTAGACTTGAACAGGTTTTATTCTACTAAAACCTTTATGGAAGGTAGTAATTTATGCTTCAAGATTTATTTTTATACGGGACTGCGCCCAAAGTTACGGCCAATGATAGTTTGACCATCACTCGTGTCGTTATTTTGCAAGATTATGTCAAGTAACCATCAATTTATCTAGCTATTCTTTAATAACGCAAGTTTTCTTGTAACTTTAACAACTAACTGGACTCTAGCACATTAAGTGAAATCATTATTTCTTCTATAATTCATATAATTCTTACCTCTGTATTTATATCTTTCACGAAGAAGAATGAAATACCCTCGAAAATAAAAGTAAGAACCCACTTCCTGAATAATTATGACGAGTATCGGACGCTAAGGCAGGTGGAATAGAAAACATTTTTGAGCAAGATTGATGTTCGCACCGTGCGCCCATTTAACAAGAACAAACGAACAACCACCCAACAACCCAACTTCGTAATGTTTCATACATTTATATATCGGTTTATATTTCATATATGCGAGTGCGGCGATTGCGAGCAGAGCACTTCTTTTGTTGTTCTCGACTTCGTCCTCGGCAGTCTTTACATGTGCGTTTTCTGTTCGAGAAACGCGCGTATAATTGTGTAACTTCCTACAGTTAGCAGGAACACTCGAGTGCAACTTATAAATACGTAATGACTAGAAATGCTGTTTCAACATATGCGCGCATAGATTCTAAAAACGCCACGAAAACGACGCGCTTCGGACAAGAAGTTTAAACTGTGAAACAAGAGGCAATGTGCGAGCGTGTGACGCACGGCAAAAACTACGACGACCAACAAAAACGAAATCAACGCCGTAATTGATATAATTGCGTTTGGCTAATTATTGATTCCTGCGAGTTGACCAACACATGGTGCCTGACTAACAATTTAATCTAGATCTTGCAGGAAAACGTTCTGGAATTGCGTACTTCTTGCTTGGTCAGAGTTCTGCATGTAGCGTTTTTTTTTTATAATTTATCTCCGCAGAAATGAATGCTGGAATTTTAACTAAAATTAATTTGCTTGTCATTGCTGAGCTACCTGCGCAAAGCGCCGAAAATGCGCAGTAGCATTCATGCCAGAAGCGCAGAAGAAAAATGCAAAAAAACGCGCGCTGAACACGAGCAATTATTAATCGCCGCGTCGAGTTGGTGCGTTGTGCGTTGTTAGTTCGCATTGCACTGCGGCGCGGTCGCCGCTTCTTTTAGCTCGCAAGCAATTTCAATATTTTCTGCAATTTTAATTAAAAACTGCCGCGGAAAGTTATGTAAAATCAGTCGGCACAAAGCCGTGGTTTGCTTACTTATTTAAAACCACTGCTACTCGCATTTGTACCACAACGCAAACCAAACATTTGCATAATAAATACTAAAAGCATTCAATTATTTAGCATGCAAAAATCGCCGCGATGCGAACGGTAATACGTGCTTTTAATGGAGTTACTGATTCTGCAAATTGTCGTGTGGATTGTGACGAAGCGGCCGATAATATTTGCAAATTATTGCGTCTGGCGCAAAATGTCAACGCCGTGGAACAATGGCCTGTCGTGTTCTGCGCGTGCGCTTAACTATGAATAAATGAGCGAAACGAAAATGGCCAATTATCGAAGAGGAACGATGACGATTCGTGCATATTCAAAACGAAACATGACCGACTACAGTAATTACGCGCTTGTTTGACCACGAAAAAATTAACGTCATATTCCACACAACTTGTTATTATCTTATGCCAAAGAAGTTTTAGGGAAATTCGGTTCTTTGAGATACACCGAAAAAAAATCAGGCCCATAAAAAACAGAAGAACATATTGCATATGACACCACATGGCCACCATTTTTTACGGGGTAAAGAAAGTCCATAATTATTAAAAATTTATATGTTCTCAGACATGTAATTATATATTCAATGAGTGGTAGTTTTAAGGGTTCATTGTTTGTTACAATTTCAATGAAGATAGGTGATATTTTTCTTCCTTTCATTTCTTGCAAGATCTGTTTTTCACATCGCATGTTTTCAGCACCGACTTATATTAAGTTATAAAAAGTGTATTATTAAAATATACATTAAACAATTAAACAATGTAATATACAATTTGTATTTTTTGAGTATTGAAATAAGGGGAGATCTGTTCTGATTTTTTATTCATTTTAAATTCGACGATTGGAGTATACGAAAGAGTCCTCTTGTTGTACTTTGTTATTTCGCCAAGTAGACCAAATTTTTAGGAACAATAGCATCTGCTTCGCGATTTATCACATGTTTTTACATTGTTTAACTTCTCAAGGGTGCAGTGCAACTCCAAAAATGCATAAAACATTAGCAAACTAATGAGGCAATGTGGCGCGTGTCCGAAAATTTACGATACAATCTTGATTGCCCATCTTGCCAAAAATTGCAGAAAGAATACTAAACTTAAGGAGAAAATGAAGAAGAAAAAAAAACAATGGAACATCAAAAATTACACGCGTAAACCTCTCTGCACATTTTGTGCATTGCTAAATTCCAATTTGGTAATGCTGGTCGCTCGCCAAGTATTCCTGTATGTATTCACGTAAAATGTAAGTTATGAATATGTAGTTTGTGGTTTGATGGATGGCCTCTTCGATGAAAATCGATGAAACGTTAACATATCTAATTAGGGGGTGTGCGCATCGATTTCGTGAGTTTCGTCGATTTCGACGTGGTAATAAATTTGAAGCTAATCAGATCGTTTAACGCTCGTTAGCGCCGATACCAGACTTGATTCTCGTGGAAACTTCTTAAGCGAAAGAGTTGGAGGGCATAATAATAGAAGACGAAAGGGTTGAATTACACGTAAATTTGGGATACGTTTAGTTTAATATCTCGATGTGGGCAGGTGGATCCTAATATTCCATAACAGAGTTTTGCTAAAAATAGCGGTTTGTTATTTATTTCCCAAAATATCAGAGATTATCGTTTACAAAACTTGCAAACTTTAGACTGTACATTTTAAATGGAGCTCCCCTGGCTTCCTAAAAACAATCCACATTGCTGTTATATGACTTGTCATATGCGGATTCATGTTAACAACGCAAAAATATAGGTCCTATGACTTTCCTTATACCGCGGGATTCACGGTATACATAATTTTAATTGTGAAAACTGCACTTGTTAAACTCGTAATGAGTCCATTTTCAAACTGCCCCCCAGATCAATCAAATTGACCTCCAATTGAAATAATTGTAATGAATCCTCCAACAATTTTACGTTATTTCTATACTTACATTAATTTTCACTAAAATTTGCTTAATAATTCACAAATAATAGAGGGTTACAGGTAAAAGGTATAAAGTAAGTTTAAAAATGTATTTCTGTCGAAAAAGGCAACCAACTTTAACTACACAGTATTTTCTTCCTTTTCTTCGTTATTTTCTGTCAATCTTCGATTTACTTGTCGACTATACAATGAAGATTCAGGCTTCATTTTTCGTCGAGATCAAATTCTCTATAATTAAACGAATTATTTTCAAATAGTCTTAAATAGAAACACGACACTGATAAGGGGAGAAGATGAAATTGGAATTGAAAAAAAATCTTTTGGGCGCGATAATCAAAACAACGATTTATATGTATACATAATATTAGACATGTCAGACGATGATGAAATATCGATATTATCAATATCGATCCTATCGAAACGCCATTTGTAAATGGATTTCAGACCTAATTACAGTTACCAACAATCTACAGTGATCATTAATACACATGGAATCTCAGATTCATTCAGCAGTGTTACTAACCTGTATCCGTGATTTAATAGAAAAACAAAACTATTATAAAATATAAAAACGTATTGGTAATCAATAAATATAACGACAAAAATCGATATTTAAAGTATTACTAATA
>JAODAC010014395.1:0-22861 GCA_027575185.1 Mimaenictus wilsoni | reverse complement strand
TTTTTGTTTTTTAATTTCATGTAAATTATTCACCATTTTCATAAGTAATATTAATAGTACCTCTGTTGGCATTTCATCCTTATATGACAACAACAGTCCCCTTATTCTATTCCTCTATCTATACTCCTCTAATACAATAAAATATGGTCATTTCATGTTAAATGGACCTATTTTAAAGATGAATTGAATGAAATTTGGTAAAGAGCTTCTACAAGGTCTTCTAAGGTGAGTCAAATTTCACTTTGATATCTTCCTTGGTTGCCTATACAGGGCATTTCAAAGAAGAGGGGCTCAACATGACTCCAGGCAACTTTGCGAAAAGTGGCAACTTTCCTTAGACATTCTAACAGTTCTGTGAAACATAGAAGTCTGTGGTTTTGTACCATTTTACAACTTTTGTAGCTAATCAGAATATATTATATTGACATCGCCTTTTAAATACGTCTTTGAGTATATATGCGTCCCGAAGGAAGGAACGAAATTCGATGCGTGATGATTTGAAGCTTTAGTTTGGGCTATCATAACTTTTTACTAAGTAGACAGATGCATCTGAAACTTGGCATTCTCGAACCAAATTATCGTGTCTGTACGAGGATTTACTTCAATTTGTATTGTCCGTATACAATAAAAGTTATGCATTTGCAAATTTGTTCAAATGGTACTTTTTGCAATTTTAAGAGCATATTTGAAGGTAAATATCTCAAATGTTCCATCTTTGGTCTTATTTTTCTTGTGTTAGTTCATTCTCGGAAACTGCTCTCCTCACCATTTTCATCCCATACATTCACTTTTAACCACTGTGCCATGTTAATTACACCATTTTCTAAGTAAGTATGGCAAGTGATACTTGTTGCGCCAACCTACACAGTCCTTCGCACCATGCCGCCATGTACCCTCCTTGCAGAGTTCACAATTCTGTTTGATACACAGTGGGCTCTTGCCAATATTTGCTTATTATATTGACCCATACTCCTGTTATTTATTTTCTCCGGCCTCCAACCGATCACTTGTCTTGCTTGGTACCCCAGATTAGATGAACTTTCCATAATCCTCTTCTATCGTTCCTGGTTTTCCACTACCCTTCCCCTAACTCTCATTAGTTCTTCTCCGGACCCCTCCTGTTCATCTATTTTCCCCCTCTGCACGTACCACCCCATATACTCTTTATTAATTGCTAGAGACCGGACAATTAATGGTGAAGCTTATCATCATTTCTTGCATCTTTCCCCTTAGTGTTCTCTCCTACCGATCTTCTACCAATCTCTTTCAGCACAATATAGTCCGGAGTCGGCCTTTCCTTTGTCATCATATCTTTTAGAAAGCATATCTGTTCCTTTTCTAGACCCTCCCATTCTTGCCACCCCCAAATCTACAGCCCATATAGCAACACTAGCTTCATGCACGCATTCCATAACCTCATAACCATGTCCCAAAGTCCTCCCCTATGCTATGTGCCCAGCTGTGCCTCAAAAAGCACTACAAGCGCAAATGCATCTATATCATGACAGACTGTGAAGCGGCACTACCGGCTCTTCGCGATGAGCAGTGTAAGTCAAGAGTAACTTGGAACTGCAAAAATGTGCTCAAGAAATTGGGGCAAGGCAATAAACTCACAATACAGTGGGTGCCTGCGCACAAAGACATTGTGGGCAACACTAAGCTGGACATGCTAGCCAAGAAGGCAGCAGAAACCACCGTCCATGATCCTGAACTAACCTGTGGATTATAAAGGTCCAAAGTGAAGGAATGGATCAAGAAATGGTATCGTGTTAGACACTAGGCCGCCTGCAGAGACGTTCCGGGTCCTAGGCATGCCAATAGGCTGCTCGATGTATCATACAACAGAGCCCAAGAAATTATAAAGCTGAAAAAAGCGATATAAGGCTACTTGTTAGCCTATTAACAGGATTTGCCGAGGTCTTATACCACCTAACCAATATTGGCAAAGGCGACCTCACAAGTGGCAGATTATGTAAATCGAAGGTAGAGACGACCGAGCACCTAATTTGCACTTGGCATCCCTAGCACCTGAAAAACTTCCTTTACTAGGCAGCGAGCAGCTAGATCTTGCTAAATTCAAGGAGGAAGTCGGTCAAGAAGATTCTAACCTTTTCAAAGGTTATCTCCGTTATTGGCCAGTAATATTGGTCCATGCGCAATAGACCAAAGTTGGTCGCAGTACTAGTAACATTGATCGCCCAGGATTAATTTTAAAAAAAGACACCAATTCTCACATACGGATCTGAATCCTGGGTACTTACAAAGTTTAAGAGTGAGAATATTCACATATTCCAAAGAAAATTACTACGCAGAATAATATGCATAATAATAGTAAATGACGAACATAGATTAAGAGCAAATTCATAAATATATGACAATTTAGAGGACAATCTTCCTTCAGTATTTGTATGAATGCAACGGTTGCACAGGACAGGATACGTAGTTAGGAAGAATGAGGAGAGCCATGGAAAGTAATAGGACGGAGAGAAGCCCGAACGGAAGACCATAAGAAAGATGCAATAAAAGAGGACGTCATGCAACTTCTCGGCAATGCCGCCTAAAAAAGAGCTGCAGAGTCAGGGATGAATGGAAGAAAAAGACTAAGGGAGGCCATCGTTCGAACAGGACTGTAGAGCCATTGGAAGAAGACTGAGGAGTACGATGATGGGATTCAATTTGAAATTCTAATGCGGTACGAAGTACCCGGGTACAGCTAGTTTCTGATAGTCAATTATTTCTGATAAAATAATTATTAAACAAACGTTCTGACAAAAGTAATTCTAAAGTTTATCTAATATCTTTCTTGAAAAAAATAGGTTTTATTATGTTAAAACTTTATAATTTTATTACTTCGTTCGGATTTCCCCATTTTCAGTGGTTGTTTTACTTCCAAACTATCCGGATTACTCCCTTCTACGAACGTATCCAAGCTCAACGTATTGGCCTCCTGTTCAGCAACATATTTCGGACAATCCTTCTTCAAATGTGTGACATCCCCACACAATTTGCAGGCGCCTCCCTTCGGATACAAACCACGAGCATTATCAGGACATTGCCATGAGATATGTCCCTGTTCTTTGCAGATGAAACATGATGCAAATCGGAACTCCTGACTTTTCACCACCTTGCAGACGAAGCTCGTGTGCTCCGTGGAGCCACATTTGAAACAGATGCCCACACCAGCCGTCTCCACGTTGCCATCGCCATTTGCGCTGATCGCAGGACATTCAGAGAGGACATGACCGGACTGCCGACAGTTGTAGCAAACATTCTTCTTGTCCCTAGCGAGAGCCTTCTCCGCACGTCGCCTTTCCAGTTTTATCGCAGCTTTCACCTCACTACGAGGCAATCCTTTGCTGATCATCTGCTTACGCAGCTCCGTCAAACGTTCAGCATCTTCGCGTTTGATTGGAAAACCATTATAATAAGCCAATTCCACTTCCTTACCATTTATCGTAATTGTCTGGCCGTCTTCCTGGGGTTTTCTGCGTTTGTGTTCTTTATTTGCGTCAAATTTCTTCACTTTTTGTGGTGTCTTCATTTGTTTTCCAGGTTTATTCGTGTTATTATTGTTATTATTGTTATGAACAACCTGTTTTCCATTTTCATCCTTATCGTTAATATCCATCGCTTGCTTCTCTATAGCTTGTTGTTCCTTTAACTGCTGTTTCTTCATTTTACGTTTTTCCAACTGTTTCAACTTCTTCGCCTTCTTCTTTTCAAACTTATTCCTCTCTTCCTCAGTCATCTCCTCCACAGCCTTCTTGGGAGGCCTCACCTCCTCTGATACCTTTGCATCCTTCTTTTTCTTCGCCACGGAAACATCCGTATTTCCAGAAGCATCTGTTTTAATCTTCCTTTTCTTCGCATTCTTCTTAGGAGAAGAATTCGTTTCTTGTTCATTATCATTACCATTATTAACGCTAATGTTAGCGTCATCAAGTTTATCAACTTGAGCATTTATTATTACATCCTTACGTTTCTTCTCTTTTTTAGGTTTATGTGTGCTACCATTTACAGGAAAGTCCGCCCACTGATTATTCTTCGATTCTTCCGACTTGACATCCTCCAGGAACTTATCGTAGTTCTCTTTGCGTTTGGCATCAGCCTGCTGTTGTTTCTTGGCAGTTTCGACTGCCTCTTTCTTATCCTTCAATTGTTGCTTCATTTCAGCCCACGATGTGGCATCCTCGGCGACACGTTCGTTGGACGCTTTCGACCCCTTGGCACGCGCAAATCTCGTCATTTCTGTAATATTTCACGAGTATTACTACATATAAATCTATATTAGTGAATATAGGCGATATATTAGTGCAATAAACACTTACTGTTATTTAAACTAGCACCACGCGTGTTTTACTAATATACATAACATGGAAACATGAATTGTAAATATTGAGGTTATAGAAAGGAATTTGTTTTAACATATGCAACCAAAATTGCATGAAGTAAATGTATATAAATAAAGAAAATACTGGATACCATGGACGTATGATTACTAGGGATGACAAAAAAAAGTATCGATATCGATAAGTGTCCATACCACGTGTCGATACTTATCGACTTTTATCGATACTTTAATTTTCGATACTTATCGATAGTATCGAATTAGCCATTTTCAATACTTTTTGACATGCCCCTACACTGAGACCATCTCTTAATCTCAACCTCCATTTATGATAGTAATCGTACTCTGAGCGACTGATTCGTCCCCGGTGCAACATTGGTTAGTTTGAAAATATGAAAATTCAATCATTAAATTATTTATACCATGCAATAATATATCATCAAATCGTCAAATTATAATACGATCAATGCATTTGTAATAAAATCAGTCGATACTTACTGCTGAAATATTGATACTTTTAAAATTTCATTTATTCTAAAATTATTATTAATTATTTCATTACATTCACATAAAAACATCTCAATATTCCGGAATGGAATTTTCCACTAGTTCTTGATATTTATCAAGCAAAAAAACAGGGAGAAATATGATCGAATAACACTTTTAACATTTTTAAATCAACATAGGTAGGCATTTAAAATACGTTTGCGTCTATTTTGTTTAGACTAACAATAAGATAACGACCGTCTTACTTAAGCGGCTTTTCAACAACCAATTCGTTGCAGTCAACGAATTGGTTGAGTAACGTAGATGTGTGAGAATTCTTTCAGTTTTCATTAGTTGTTTCAATCACATTTTTTCAAGGAAAAACAACCAGAACAAATATAAACGTATAACGAACTTCTTAAAAACAACGCAGTAGTATCATCAGAATCTTTGGGTCGATAATACACTGGAAGATTATTGTAACGAGTAAAAAATAATTTGAAAATACATTAACAGATGGCGTTAATGTGAGTTTTCGATACCAATAAGTATCGGTACTTTTCTTCCATACTTGGATATCGAAGTTTCAAAAGTATCGATACCAAAAAGTATCGATACTTCGAGAAAAGTTGACATCCCTAATGATTACATGGACCGCTAATAAAGACGTTTTTGTTAATAAAAATCACAGGCGCTATACTTAAATGCCCCAAGAACATGCCACCATCTAATTTGGAGCTTATAATAACTTCGGCAGTCACCGACTGAATTCAATAACAACAAATAAAGTACACAAATTGAGACCAGAACGAACACAAATATGATCTGTGAAACGAATGTCCTGATGATCGGTAATATAAGGCTAATAACATAAATAATCTAAATAATTGACTATATAATAGACCCCAAGGTGTTCATGGCGGTGGCCATTCTGATCCATTGTTGCAGACAGCCATTGGAGGAACTTAACCACTTAGGCTTCGACGTACGGCTTTGCAGATTATATAGCTCTAGTCAGGGGCAGACATGAAGACACTATTCAGGGCCGCACGCAAAAAGCACTGAATATCATCAATGATTGATGTGAAAGGGAAGAGCTTAGCGTGAACCCGAACAAAACCGTAATTGTCTTGTTTACTAGGAGAAGGAAGCTAACTATAACTAAAGGCTCCCTCACTAAAATTAATTATCCAAAACAGTGAAGTATCTGGGAGTGAACCTAGACGCATCACTAACATGGAACACCCACATCGACAGGACCCTAGCCAAAGGGCAAACGGCGTTCTAGGCTTGTAGACAACTTATAAGTAAGACATGGATTAAAGCCCATAGTGGTCATGGTGGCAGAAAACCTAAGAAGTGTCTGCCCAGCAGAAGCAGGGGTTGGAAATGCTACTGCAACTCCTTCCGCTTCACCTGCCGATACAGACTGAAGGGCTGAGGACCGCGTTTCGTAATCACCAACTAATCAAAACGCTGCCAGGTGACAGGCGGGGTCAACTTGAAATCCTAAATCACATAGACGCAACTGCGCTACACCAGCCTTCGGATGCCATGCCAAAAAAGCTTTTTTTGATTTAAGATACTCATCGAATCTCCCGAAAGGGCATCCGAACTAGTCCGTGAGTTTGGAAGTGAAACCTCTGCTTGGAACGCCGATGCCCCCAAACAGGACTCAGGCACTGATATTGGAATATACATTCCAAACGATGCGTATTATAGCCACATGGTTCTGGGGCATAGGCCAACCATACTGCAATCGGAAAAGATTGCATTTGATGCGTGCACCCGGGATTGTCTTCGGAGGCGTTTCTGTGGCGTTCGCATCATCATATGGTAGGATAGTCAGGCACTACTGAAGGCGATCAAAAGACCTTGTAAGTTGACCAAGGTGATCTGGGAATGCCAAAACAGCCTGAGGCAACCGGCTAATAACCGAGTTTCAGGTATATCAGGTAATAGCATGGCTGATAAACTAGTTAGAACTAAGTTCATTGGGCCAGAACCCTTTCGTGGACTCAGCATTTACGATTGGAAGAGGGAGATCTATACATGGGATGAGGAGATAAGATAAAAACACTGAGAAAACATGCCCGATAGGAGGCAGAAAAACGTCTACTGACACCTCATAACAACCTAAAGGTATTCGAACTACCACGAAACGAGTTAAAAACATTCGCTGGACTCTTAACAGGTCAATGTGTCCTAAGGTAACATCTGAAAAAGATGGGAACAAGCAGGTTGGGTAAAGAAAACGCAGAGACGTCCGAATACATAATCTGCTCGTGCAAGATAGCGAAAGGTTTGAGGAACAACCTTGACAAGGACTTCCTATAAGCCGAGGAAGTGGGTGGCTGTCACTCGATGATATTGTAAGGTACATACATGACCTAGGGCTCCTTTCATGTTTGACAGTTGGGGCAGAACAATAGATCTATTTGGTCGTAGTTCACGAGATTCTTGCTCCCTCACTGGCTATACCCCTATAACCTACAGAATAGACAATTTACCCTTGGACTAAGCCAATAAAATATTTCCGCCCATAAACAATGGCGATCAGTGTTTAAATTCATTATTTCTGTTTTCAATTGTAAAACACAAAAGTTACTAAATAAATAGCTGTCAAACCAATAATGGTTTGACCTCTATACTTTTCCATTGTTTGTCAAAATTATTAACGGTTCGTATAATACACCAATGCATCAACAGCATCTTGAACCAATATCACACATGTGTAAACATAACATGGAAACATGAATTGTAAGTATTAACGTAATCAATTTAACATAGCAATTACACTTTCATGAAGTAAATGTATACATACATCTGCATTATTTTATTAGCAAATATATCAATTTTAATATTCTCACTGAGATTATGTAATATATTTATGTTACTACTTATGAGTAATTCATATTTGTTGCCCGAAAGTCATGCATGAATAAACATTTCTTTAATTTACTAAATGTTGTTTATAAAATAAAAGAATATTTATTTAAAGAACTCACCAAAGAAAATAAAAGGTTTGATATGTTACCGCATTTACTAATACATTGCTTAAACTTCGTGAATGAATTTCTCTTCGTTAAATGCTAGGCGAGATCCACCTTCCCTGAATGCAACCTCCTCGTGTTAACGAATCACGGTAACCCAAAATGAGACCGAAACGAAAACAAATATGATTTGTGAAACGTCTCCTTAGCATAGCAATCACAGATTTTACTCAGTATGTGATTTTTTTTCCATTTTCGAAACTAGAGGAAATTGACAAAAGATCCGCATCAGGAAATCAAGCGAAATACTCAGAAAAATGCAACTTTGTACCATTTGAGTGTAACGCCTGTGTGTAACACTGCTAATAAGGCTAATAACATAGATCATCTATATAACACACAGTTTACCCTTGGCCCTTAGACAAGGCCAATAAAATATTTCCGTTCATAAACAATGTCGACCGGTGTTTAAATTCATTATTTGTTTTCGATTATAAATAAGTTGCTTTATGTTTGCAGGATCAGAAACCTAAAACACAAAAATCACTAAATGTTACTAAATGAATAGCTGTCAAACCAATAATGGTTTGACCTCTCAGTATGCATTTGTATTGTTTGTCAAAATAATTAGCGGTCCAAATAATAATACGCCAATGCATGAACCGCATCTTGTGTTGTTCACATAACATAACACGGAAACATGAATTGTAATTATTGAGGTATACATTTTAACAAAGGCAACCAAACTTGCATGAACTAATTGTATACATACATCAAGATTATTTTATTTGCAATATATCAATTTTATAATTTTAATTTTCACACTGAGATTATGTAATATATTTATATTACTTCTTATAAGTTATTTATATTTGCTATCCGAAAGTCGTGCATGAATAAACATTTCTTTGGTTTACTAAATGTTTATAAAATAAAAGAAAAGTTACTCAAAGAACTCACCAACAAAAAATGTTTGTTATGATGTTATGGAAGTTACTAACACGTTGTTTGAACTTCGTGAATGAATTTCTCTTCGTTAAATGCCAGGCGAGATCCACCTTCCCTGAATGCAGCCTCCTCGTGGGTATACCAATCCTTCATGTTGAAATCAGGAAAGAAGAAATCAATTTCCTTCTTCGCTGACTCCATTGAATCTAAATGTCTTCATAAATTATTACTAATTCGAATTTTCAAGTTTTTCCACTTTTACCTGATCCATGTGTTGCGTTTCGTGTATCACTCAATCCATATTTCCCTCTAATCGATTCTGGATGCGAAAATTGAGCCTTGAAAACCTTTGTGGGACCCATTAGCAATCTCCAATTCCTGATGGCATCGTTATGTGCCATTATATATACCTCTAAAGGTCCACTAAAAGCATTCATAAGTGTTGTAATAAAATTTGCAATTAAATTCTACCTACCTGGTCATAAACGTAACAAGACGTCCGAAAAAGAATTTTTCTCGATGCTCATCGTAGAAAGTGCATGCTTCCTCATGAGTTAATTTCTTCTGTTTGGAGCGTACTATTTTGAATTGGGAGCCAAGAATCGTATGTCGTATATCAGCCAATGCAACTGGATTGGCTACCACGTGTGGTTTTAATATAGCTAACGTTAATGTCAGTGGTTGTCTCATTATTTAATTGTTTTTATCATAATTTTCGCGGAAGTTTGATGATTGGAATGACGTTATGTTGTTTATCGCGTGTATTTTGTTAATATAGAAACATAACCTCAACATACCCGTGTTTATGGTGTTTATACTTATGCACGTTATCACACATTTTATACACAGGGTTGTGGACACATTTGTTGAAATAGGTTGAACGATTTGAAAGCATTGACGTATATGGACCGCTAACAAATAAAAAAGGAAATTTTCCGTTCCCGAAATTGACAAAGTTGGATAGTAAATGACGGTTGATTTCCGACCATGACCGATCTTGATCGGTGTTTACATTTATTATTCTTGTTTCTGATTGTAAATAAAAATGTTAATAAAACTGAATGCAAATAAGACATCAGAAATTAACATACCTCCCTATTAAAAGAATTGTGGGTGAACATTGCCAATAAAAGGACCCTGCGCGATCGGTACCACGTAGCGGCAAAATGAGGAACTAAAACGTGAAATTCAAAATTTGTTCTAAAATATTTTCTAATAGCCCACCTGGGCAGTCTAGTGGTAGCATCTCCGCTTACCACGTAGGAGTACGGGGATCAATTCCCCGAGGTGGGCAATACACCGGGTGAATATTATTCACCCACAACTTACCACAAACACGAGACTAAAACATGTGACACCCCAACATTCTACCCTCATCATTCAACACACTACTACTACACAAAAACAACATACAAATATATATGTACAAACATGGCGGAACCTTATCAACCTATCAACCTTAGGGTTGATAGCCATTAAAATATATACATTTTATTCTAATCTACATGTTATAGAATGCATATTATTGTACGGATCGATTCCTCATTAAATATAGTTTGCTTTGTTATACATATTTATACCTAAATGTTTGGTAATTATTGAGATATACCTCATGTAAAAAATCGTCTTTTCCAAAAAATGTCGAGTTTTAGGTTTTTCATTTTTTCATATTTCCCGGATTGTTAAGATTATAAATCATGCACCAATCGATTCAGTGTGAAAATATCTTCAAACTCCTGGGACAGTTTTTCATTCCATTTCTTAGAATCGATATTATAACTCATGAAAATAGAGTCAAATGACGGCGACGATTTCACTTACAATTACAGAAAAATGACTTGAAATTACTCCTTCTAAAATTTCACTTGTATTTATATTTCCCTTCCTCCAATATATACAAATCATATACCACTCGACTCAGAATAAAATTTTCCACAGTTCTCTGCAACAGTTTTTTGATAACATGTTTAGAAATCATGTTATATAACATTGTTTACTCAACATTCCTGACCTCAAAAATGACTTATCCGAAATATTCCATTTTTATTCACATTTCCCTTATTTCTAGAAGTATAAATCATGAACCAATCGATTCAACGTGAAAAGAACTTTAACCTCTTGGGACAGTGATTCACGTGATTAATTAGAGCCGATGTTAGAAGCCAAAATTTGAGTAGCGGCGACATTTTCGTTGTCACAAAAATCACTTGAAATGACTTCTTCTAAAGATAACACTTTTATTTACCTTTGTCAAATAGAAATGAAAGTGAAATTTTGGAATAAGAAAATACTACTACTGAAGTTAGTAGAAGGAAAGATCGGTACTTAATATCTTAATATCTATTACCCTTCATGAATATAGGTGGCTTTCCACTGTTATGGAGATTTCCCTGCCTATAATTAGGGTTGTCCTTAGATCCATTTTTGGGTGGATTAGTCCCGTGTTTTCATCTTTTTGTGTGTCCTTATTTGCGTGTTGTGAGTTTTGACTTCCTCCATCTTATGTTGGCTCGTTCGTTTGTTGGTTCGTCTAACTTTCTGTTCCTTGATCTCTCTTATCTCCTCTTATGGGGTACAGTTTCCATTTTTTCCTAGCTGGTGCTACTCATTTCATCTTCCGGATATGCCATTCTACCTTTCGTTGCATTATTTCTCTGAGTAACAATTAGTTTCCCAACTTCTTTCATATTTCTTTGCTTTCAAAAACTCTGGTTCCTTGGACCCCACCATCATAGCCGTCTTAAATGGCTTAAAATTATCATGAGTCTCCCCACGATAACCCTCGTCTCAAAAGCGCCCCCATCCGCACATTATTTTTATACTAACAAGTACTTCGGAAAATTTTTATTTTAATAAATATTGATATATAGTATTTGTAATTCGATATTTGGATTCCGATATATCAAAAATAGAAAATATAGCTAAAAATAAACATCGATATTTCGTCATCATCTATCTGACTAGTCTAGGTAGCAGAACAATTTTTACTCTTATTTACAAAAAATAACCCTTTGGCATAAAACCACGAGTCATTTTTGTGGCAAAATGTTTGAACCAAACACCCGCTCAACGCGATATAGACGAGTGAAGGACTGGCATATTCGCATAACTCGGCTTCTAGCACGTTATCAACAAAATAAAAAAACGTTCAGGGATTAAAATTGCATAAACAAAGAAACACGTGACTATTAATGGTATGTTACGTGTGAATTAGTTACACTTGTGGGAATTAAAAGCAATTAATCGTTTCATTGACTTTGTCAAGGTTTAAAATGTTTAAAACTCGATGGCATCGAGTGCGGTTGATGCTCAACCACAGAAACAGGTTTTTTGGTATTCCCTCAATTGAAATCCCTGTTTCGTATGAAAACAGGCTTCGTTTACAATACTTTACACGGCTTAAGTTCACCACAACTGAGTCAGTCTGCAGTTTTGTTCTTGCAGAACGCTCCGCTAACGCCTCATTCTCAACACTCCATTTTGAAATCTAAAACAAACATGTAAAATAATGGATTTAAAGACAATCAGGAGTAAGTTTGCTAAACTAATTCAATGGATTGATTAAATGATGCTTCTTTTAGTGTTTTGTGTGTCCATTTTATTCACTTCCATGGTGGTGAATTCGCTTCCGCAATTTCCAACTGCACATCGGCCGCCATTTGCACCACGTCCAACTTACACGCTGGTGTCGCAAATTGTTCCATCTGGCCAACCATGGCCGGCGAATGCAGCCGACTACGATAAGTTCAGTCAAACGACGAGACGACCTGGTGAAACGCCAATATGGGCGACGACGACCACAGTCAGGCCCACGCGGGGTCCGGGTACTATTGTTAACCAACGAATTCCGGAGGTGGACGATCGTCGGCCGGACACAGATACCGAGGAAGATCATAAACACTGGAGTCGACCTACTATTATATTCCATGAGCCATTTTTGAGAAGCAAGAATTTTACATCCACTACGGTGGCACCAACTTCTGCAACTACCAGAAAACCATCAACCTCTACTACGTATCGAACAACAAGCCTGCAAACAGAAAAACCTTTAAGTACAAGCACAATATTAAGCACCACTATGGAAGCCACTACTAAACAGGTCACCACAGAGCCACTCAAACCTAATGACCACACGCCGACGGTTATACGGTTACCGGAAATTGCGTTGTTCACCTCGGCCCCGGTTGAGGTACCACAATTGAATATGGGTAACAAGATTGTGCTTAATAATGATAGTACTATCGGTGTAGCAAATCTTTTACCTGATAATATGTCCGCTTCTATCAAACAAAAATCTGAACATACAAAAACTTATAAATAAGGGTTTCCTAAATTAATGCTTACTGTATCTAGTATTATAATTGGGTTTTAATATAGACTGATAAATTTATTCATTGATATCCAAAATACCGTAGTGTATGTTGATATTTATCGATAATATCGAGATAAGCTACTGTCGCCATCTATTACTCCTTGTAAGAAATATTAATTGCAACATGTTTGAAACACAATAATTAACTCTAATGTTTTACACTAATCCATTGTGTATGGTACAATTGAACACGTTTATTCAATCAAATTGTAAAACAAAGTTTGTCTTATATTTAAGTATACCAAGTAGCGGCATAATGGTGGAACCAAAATGTGAAATTCCCACTTAGTTTTGCAGTTATTTCTAATGTGCAAATCATATAATTCTTGTTCATACAGTGATTGATTCTTAATTAAATGTACTTTGGTATACCCGATGACATCGAAAGAAATCTAACATGTCAAATCTAATTTTCCGAAAATTACAGGTTTGTAAGTTTCATTTTCATATTTTCTGTATTCCTGGGATTATAATCAGGCACGAATCGATTCAGGCTGAAATTTGCTATTTGCTAAATTGAGTATTTTATACTCTGTCCTGATATATTCTTCATAAATCTGTAAAATCATTCCTAGATAATTAATTCGAAAAGTGTTCTTAGGGTTTTGTGGCAAATTTAATTCTAAACCGATTGGTATACAGATTTCACACAGCAAAAATGACGATGAAATTAAATTCAACTGATATTAGTTGGAATATCACTTCCAGGAAATTTAAAAGAAGAATTATTCCAGAAGTTTGTAGCAAATTTCACACTAAATCGACGATTGGTACCCGAATTATACTCCCAAGAGTAAAAGAAATATGAAAAAATGATTTGAAGTCAATCTGTTGTTACTTATAAAATCACTTATGAACTTATGAATTACTACTACTATGAATTGAACACTTATGAATTAAACGAAAAACTGTTCCAACAGTTCGTAGAAAATTTCATCAGGCATGGATTAATGCTTGATTTATAATCGTAGAATTATGGGAAATATTTTAAAAAATCGTTTTAAACTTAAATCATTTTTGGGATAACTCAACTTTCACGTTAGACTTCTCAGTGACTACCCCATTTTTAGGAGTAATACGTTATACCAACACAAACTAAATTTAATGGAGAATCAACTTTGGCACTGCAATCGGTCCGTGATCCTATGAGACAAATTTTGCTTGTATTTTTCATTAAATGTAGATGCAAAACATTAGATCAAATGTAACAGAACATCAATCAATGCATAAATGCCATAGTCTATGGTTTGTTCATTGAACAGTAGTTTTAACCATGTTTTTCTACTCCTGTTGTATAATGTACATAATTCAGTAGCATTTTGATTAAGAAATTATTATTTTCACACATAACTTTTCCCACTCGTATGAGTTGCAATTTCTCATACTCTTGAGGAAACGGGTATCATCACCCCATGCTCGTTGTACAATATACTATTAAATTAAAAATTAAAAAATATTAAATATTAAATTAAATTATTAAATTATTAAATTAAATATTAAAATATAAAATATTAAATTAAAAAAAAACAAGTTAGTTCCATCAGTTTGTCGCTTCGTGCTCTGTGATGGGTCCTCTTAACAAAGTAAAACATAATAGCTGCATGAATAAAGCAAACTAATGTAATTAGAAAAACATAACTGTCGACTTTGATTTTATACTCGAATATAATTATAAGAATCCTTGAGATCATTTCTTATACAAAGGCATTTTAAATCAATATTAAGATTTAAGAATACCTTTGCGAAAGTAAATTCACAAAAGCCGACCTAAAAGGACAAATAAATTCCAAGACATTTTCCACGAATCTGAAATGAAGGACAAAATGGAAGAAGGAAAATATGAAGAAAAACAGTTGTTTTGTACGTCAATATATATTTTTTATTAAATATTTTCAGATTTTGTATCATCTCAGTAATCATCTCTCAGCAATCATCAATATATATCATATATGTATCAGTGTATCAATCTTTTTTACAAAAAAAGCTTCATGTTTCATCGATTGAGACGTGTGCATTGAATCCGCGACCAGCAAAAACGTGGCCCAGCCCGCACTATCACACAGTTATATTCTTATCATTATACAATATTGTTAGAATACAAAAATTTACGGATGCTACCCATCGTGTTATGTTCATTCATATCGTTACAAGTGTTTCGCAAAAGATTTGGACAATTTGCCGAAAAAGTGCATTCGTTTCGCCGACGGAAAATTCGCACGGTACCAGCCGGACAAGTGCCGGTGGCAAGCGGATAATACTTAGAAGAAGCAAACGCTTCTCTTTCTTTTTTGTGTGAATAAATAATTCCGCTGCCGCCCAAACACCAGCCATACTGCCACCGTCGATGAAGATCATTCGATAGCCTCTCCCAAAAACTCTTTGTTTTCATCTTCGTTTCTCGTACATAAATATATAATATACTATAATTAGATAATATCTACTAAAATCTAGTAACACAAATTCATTATCGTTCACTTTTTTTTTGTATTTTCACAATTTCCGCCACTTCTATTATCATTATCATTTCGACTTTTTCGGTTATCATTTGTAACTTATACATATACATTTGTTTTGTTGCTTAATATACATTATACAAATACATAGTTATCATTTGTTTTCTTCACAATAATTCGTATATAATATGATAATAATAGATATTTTTTGTAGTTTTTCGTTTAGAAAAAAAAAAACACTTTAAAGTAAATGTAATTCTTAATTCTCTGATCACTCGTGTCAGGCCACCACAAATATTCTGAGATCAATATTATGATCGTCACAGTTTTCCAATTTTTTTTTCTCACCAAATTTCACATTTTCCATCAATTTAATAAAATCACATTGACATTGACAAAGACTGCCGAGCGCAATCCCTCTCGTAATTCGCTCACCCCCACACGCTTCGAATCGATTGTAATATAATTGAGAACGCTGTTGGTCGTTGGGTTTTTATAATGTTTTATATTTTTTAAAGCTATCGAAGTGTGATCGTTAAAGCTCTGCGGTCTAAATTCGTACATGTGGTAGGCGTTGTTATTGTAATATGTAAACAGTGAGAGAGGTTCGCTCGCAGCTTCTCCCTGATAATGACCAAAACAATTTTTTCAACTCCTCAAAAACTAACTAATATCACAAAATAAGAAGCTAACAATTTTGTTTTGTTGATAATTCGTTTTCTTTATCATTTTCTCGTTTCTTCTGTTTTCGAGTAAATTCGATTCAATTATTCTTCCCAATTTGTTGATAAGCATAATTTAATAAAGTACATATAAAAAACAAAATACTGATATTTCGATTCAATATTTTAACGTTTGAAATCAAAATCAAACAAAAAGAACAAAAAGAATAGAAACGTAAACCAAATAAATCCGTATTTCTTTTCTGCCCACTATTTTGTTTGATTTTCGAACTTTTGATATTTTTTTGGTAGTTTGAACTTTGAGAAAAACAAAAACAAAAAGAAATTAGTTGCACTCGAAATAATATTTAAAAAACTAGAACAAAATGTACGATCTTTTTTTCTTCATATTAGTGTTTGCTATGTTATTATCACGTTTCGCTTTTCTCACATTGTTTGCTCTTCGTCGTTAATAAACATTAAATCTTAAAGCATCTTAATATAACTCTCATCTTTCTCTTCAAGTAATAATAATGATCTTAATGAATAGTAATGAAGTAATTAATTATTAATTAACAAACATTAATTAAAAAATAAATAACACGTACGTATGTTATGTGTGTTGTGTGTATGTTGATGCATAGTCGTGTTCGCAAACCAACGCGACGTTCTCTGAATTTGATGAAATTTGCGATGAAGATTTATAAATATTCAATGAATGCGCTTCCAGTGCCCACAAATTTGCTCGTTTGTACACTGAAAGCGTGATATGATGCGCGTTTGAATCCAATTTTTTTTTGTTTGCCGTCTTTACATCTCGTTAAATTAATTTGTATCATGTGATAATGATATATTTATATATATATTCCTCAATCCATGGCGAAAATGGCGTTCAGTCTTAAACTTATTTGCAAAGAAATTTGTTGCTTCTCCTCAATATACTCCATTCCTACATTCACACAAATGCTCTTGCTCTCTCTTGTATCACTTGTCATCACCAATTTGTTTTGTTTCGTTTGCAAAAAACGTGGTTTTTTCCATTCTTGTCGCCCGCGCTACCTTATTATTAGAAGAATTATTCATACCGGTTGCGTACATCTTCGCCGGCGAAAAAAGTCAGGCTGGCGACGAACGCTGCAGGCTGTAGAAAAATGGCGTATGAAGGAGAAGACGGACAGGCGCGTCGATTGTACGGCGGTGTACGGCGGATTCAGTCGCAGTAAGAACGGTACAGTTTGTTCTTCTGCAGCTTGTAATCGGCATCGATCATCACAGTGCCACCACGAGTGATTTTTCTAAAGAAACAAAAAAATCAGACAAATTAGTATTAGTATGTAAGATAGAAGGGATGGAAATTTGGTGGAAGGAATACAGAATTGATAGAAAATAGGTGGACTGGTAACGGGTAATTGCATTAAATGCTTACTTCAAGAATTGTGGCAGGAATGAATTCCACCCAGCAGTGGACTGCTTGAGCAGCAGCGTTACTTCGAAGGTAGACGCCGTGGCGCGATCAAACTGCACCGTGCCGAGCGTGATTTCATTCGCTGCCTCCTCGCCCTTGAAGCGCAGATAGAGCGTACAGCCGCGCAGACCGCACGGTTCGCGCTCAGCGGCAGCGAGGATGTCACGGCTGATGCGCTGCAGGAGGCCGGCAGGCAGGAGGACCTCGCCGCTGGAGAAGTGGTCGCGCTTGGCGTTCTTCAGCTCCTCGACGAGGCGGTCGGCGAGCGCGTTCACAGTTTTCGCACACTCGCCCTCATCGTCCGTGAAGGGATCGCTATCGTACGACCAGGCTGTAAAAAATAATATTTCATTATCCTAACTGTTCTATATTCAATATTTTCTTTATAAAACCATTTTTATACAAATGTTACTACTTATAAACGTGTGTTTTAGTGTTAACAATATGAAATTAAAAAATATTAAGCAATATATTAAATATAGAGCTTAAAAGTAAATTATTAATGTATTAAAAGTAAATTACATTGCAATTTCATTTGTATAATTATATAAAGTTCACTGATAATATGATAGATGTCGCTGGTGGTAGCTTAGCGACACAAAAACAAGCCATCGCGTAGAGAGTGAAACTCGCTCGTTCGACCGATTTGCCAGTTGCCAAGCGCGCTGTCGCAGTTGCGCAGGATGCTCCTCCAGCAGCAGGAGAAGGAGCACACCAGCGACCGCTCAGCAGCAGCAGCAAAAGCAGGCACCGATTGCATGGAGGTCATTTCAGGTCATATGAGCCAATAGAAAGCCGGCCGGTCGAACGGGAGCCGGAGCGCTGCGCCGTTACCACCGCACACAACACACAGCTGATCGCGATTTTTTTTTCAACAAACGAGCGCCTGCCTCCAAGTGCTGATTATGCGCTCGCAGTGTCGCCTGCTAATGATCTTCTTTGATCAACACATCAAGATCATCTTCTTTCCCCTTGTCGCGTTTTTAATACTCATGCATGAATTTCCATTTTTGAAATGTTTAAAAGCAAATGACAAAGAGTAGTTAGAAAAGACGTAATCCTTAAGATGAAAGGATAAACCGCATTGAAAATCTTAGAAATAGGAAATTACCTTCTTGGTTGTTGTAGTCGACGTTCGAAATGGGAAGAACTTCCATTGTTGTTGATTGTTGTCTTGTTGGACGTGCACAAAATACTAAGTACGTCAAAGTTGTATCACAAAGTGTTGCTCTACTCGGCGTCGACAGAAGAGTTTCTCAGTTCGTTGCACGCAAAAAACACACGCGATGATAAAAAAAAAAGCGGAGGACAAGTTGCACTTTTCACACGCAAGTTAGAAATCGAATTTTTGTGTACGGGAGAGTGTATGCGGTTCAGTGTGTGAACTGCGGTTACGTGTCTCCGCTGCACCGTTCTCCAGCCAGAAAGCAACTGTTCGGAAAATCAGCTGGCCGGTGGTATTTATACCCAGTGTGGCAGTGCGTCCCCACTACCGCTGTACGCACTCACACAGCGGCGCAGCGTTGCGCTGACGAACAAAGGTTGCACGAATTCAACGGTGAAACGGACTAAGCCACACCGTTGTCAAGTGCGAAAATCGCGAAATGTACACCGATTTGCATCGTGTTTTCGCCATTAGTAGATAGAGATAGGCAATATCTCGGGTTTGAGTGGTTTTCCGGTGCGAAAATGCATCCCGTTGCTAAGTTCTCATGAAAAAACGAATTTTCTACCGACTGGACTATCCTCGCTGTGGGTCTACGTGATGCGTTCACGTACATGGCACGGCGATGCGCCTGTGTGGGAAAACCGGCCGGCAACTCGCTCACGCACACAGCTGTGAAACAGATGATCGCGACTCGTATCGGTGTGCGCACGGCTGGTTTTCGCTGTGGTGTGCCTGCCTTGGATGCCCCGCAGAGTTGGGGCGCTCTGGTGGCATACGTGATCGAACGCAGATCGCATCTACCGACCAGGCGCTGGCTTGGAAAACAACGCGTCGAAGAGCCTTCATACATGTTGTGTGCAGGCTGTGTGCTTGTTTTTTATTTTTTCTTATTCATCTATTAGGCCGACGCAGGCTAGAAGGAAGCCTTGGTTTGGATGCTGCTGCCGTTTCTGCTGCAATCGATGCAGAGGAGGACTCTGAAAGCCGAAGCCAGTTCTCGCGAGCTCTCTCTCTCTCTCCGCCGGCCTTTGTTCTTCGTGTACTCGCCTCTAATAAGAGAGTAGATCATCTAGAACTAGTTCCACAACCGTGCCTCGATCAACGTTTGGAAAAGCGGCGAGTCCGCGGAAAGAAGCGAAGATGTAGGTTTCGCTGATGCCCGGCTTCGACTTGGAACAGATTTAACTTCGATATTTCATAAAATCGAGAAATTTGCTCTTGAAACGGCCCACAAGTTCCTTTGTTCGCGAAGTGTGCTACATGATTGGCCATCATCCTCATAACATGATTGTACTTACTAACTTTATACTATTGCTCTATTCAAGTTATGAATTCACTCGCAAAGCGTTTCTTTCCTGCAAGTATATTTGCAAAGATTCGAGAATCTAGACTTTCTAATGTATTTCTAGAATCTTCTAGAATACTCGTCGCATCTGATCGCTACAGCTCTATTTCATTGTAGCGGTTAGACCCGTGGTCCTCAAAATGATTCTAATAAAACCGCGAAAAATGAAAGGGTTTCTCCCACTTGAAGCATATTTCTTCCAGAATACTTAATCACTACAACGCTATTTCAATGTAGCGTGTGGACCCGTGGTCTCCAAATGGTTGTAATAGGAAATGAAGGGGTTGCTCCCACTTGAAGTATATTTCAAGTTCGAGAATTATTCGTATTAAATTATGTTCGTATTAAATAAGATTCGAAAATCTAGACGTTCTAATGTATTTCTAGAATCTTCTGGAATACTTAATCGCTTCTGATCGCTACAGCACTACTTGATTGTAGCGATTAGAACGGTAGTTCTCAAAATAGTCATAATAGGACTCGAAGAGAAAAAAATGACCAAAATTTTGCAACGAGGGTCCCCATTGACACATTTTCGAGACGAATACCAAAGAGGGGTCCCCCTTCTTCTGAAATCTATCAGTGGTGCATTATCCATTACGCACTAGGGGTCCCGAATCACAAAGGGTCCCTCCCGTCTCTCCCAAGCGGTAGATCCACACCCGGCCCACTTATCCCACGTTCCAAACAGAAGGTCCATTTTGGGACACCTACGAGTTTCGACAATTTCGTGATACCAATCCCAATAAGAAATGATGTAGAAGGGACCCGTCAAAAGAGTGTCTCATATGTTCTTAATCCGCTGTTATCGTCGAGTTATCGATTTTTTTTTAGATAATTTCAATTTTTCATATTGGAAATTTCTAGATTGTGAATTAAAAAAAGGGCGAACCCCTAGATTTGACAATCATTATTTTCTATACCAGAAATCAGCAATCAGAAAATCAGAAATCAGAAATCACTTTAGGTTAAATTCAACAACAATCCAAATAATAATGGGTCACATTAATGACGACGGTTGTCCCCTACACATCAAGGGATCCCCCCCCCCCCGATTTGAATGATCAAATTTTCCATTTTCCTTCATGGGACATGGGTTTAAGACGTCGGTTATAATAAAGTGGGTCACTAGACATTAAGGTCACAAATGGGTCACTCAGTGGCCCGTGGGTCATATGTTGCCAACATAGGTCCTATACTAACTTTTATAATATTTTACTATACCAGTGTTAATAAATATATACATTTATTCGAATAATACATTTTTAAACTACATTGGCCTTTGCAATTAGAAATTGCTTTCTAATATACATTACTAGAAGCTTCTAGAATGTTTACGCGCACACTATCTGCACCAGATCTAAGTAAGCGAAATAAGAAACGAATCTGGTTTTACCGGTACCTTTATAGTGTGTAAAATAGTATTGCATTGATATATTGCTCAATTCTTTAGTGTCGTCACCAGCCGTGATGCGCCCTTTAAATTCAGTTTCCTTTGTCCCAGCTACTACACCGTATTAAATAACTTCGAGGTCAAATTGAACTAACATAAAAATATAAGTTGAAACGTCAAAAGTTGTATGCTATCTAAAATGCTTTTCCCAAAAATATTACTTCATTTGTTATTTTATGTCTGTGTCTGTAAAAACTTTTTAAAAGTATATTTTTTATCATTTGATGGCAGATTTAAATTTATTTGCGAACATTTTTAAAATCATAAAAAAAATCTAAAATTAACGTCCTTGCTTTATATTCTACACATGGATATACTGAAGAAGTCTTCTTTGTTCTTGCAGCAACTTGCATTGTGATTCTTTGTTAGGCCTAATCAAATTAAAAACAAATACATTGATTTCATGTTTGTTGTATCAGTTTGAGAAGAGAAGAGATTTAATTTTTTACTTTGTTGTGAGAGTGGTATTTCTGTAACAATGTCTGCAGCTCGTGAAAATCAAGTCTGATTAATAAAAACTTTGAATATGCTTCACTTTGAAACGGCAAATAAGTGTTTAATTTGATCTTATCGGAACATAACTGTGATAGCAATGAACAATTGGAAATGTATGCGAATCATATACATTCAAACTTCGAATAATCATATTTTATAAACAAATTAAGAACTAATCATATATAAATCAAACAACATTTAATCTAAAACGATAGGTTTTAACCAAATCTGCTGAGACGCATCAAGATGCAATAAAGAAAAATGTTGAATTGAAATTTGAGGCAATTTGGCTCTGTAAAATATAACAGATTAAATAAATTATACCTAAGCAAATTTGTATAACGACGACTGGCGCATAAAGAACACGCTCAAAATCGAACCGCATAGATACTTCAGAAACTATTCTAATATTAATAACAATCCTATAAATCAGCAGATTAAATCCGTGATTTTTATAAGATTTTATAATCTTATTAAAAGTATTTTCATAGGTTAGTCTTTTCATTCACAATACCACTAGTGTCTATTGCTTACTTTCTAAGATTGAAAGAAATATTCGAAATTATATTCTTTGTTCATAGGTTCATGTTTTTTTCTCGAACGTTTCTAAAACTGCTTCCGTTGTATTCCACACATGGATGCCCTAAAGAAGTCTCTTGTTTGTTATTGCAGG
>JAODAC010014384.1:0-22865 GCA_027575185.1 Mimaenictus wilsoni | reverse complement strand
TATATACAATTGAATCTAAGTACCTATGTTAATATTTACTAATTGCATTTCCACGCAGCACGTAATTTTAAAATTATTCATATCGGTGCTCCCATTGGTATGACTCGAAATTGCTATCGGAGGTAAATTGAAGAAATTCGCTTGATTAATTTCGAACTTCGATTACCTATATATTGAAGTCACCAATATAAGTTTGCTTTAGTTTATTTTTTATGTTTAATGATGGATAGATACGGTTGATGATATTCTATGGCATCGGATATCATTTTTAAATAACATTTTTATAACTTATCTTATTTGACATATTTACATATTTTCTTTGGCATTGGAATATTGAGAATGATAATATTTTACCCAACTATGTCCATTCTGCGAAGGTAATTCTTTAATCTATGTCTTTGACCCGTAAATTATTCATTGCGATATTCTCATGAGTATAACTGAAATTTGCCAGGAAAAGATTCTGGCAAAATTTGCCCGATGGCATGAAATCATGGACTTTGATAGGCAAGGATTCCTTTGTTTAAATTCTAGCTTCTTAGAAATTTTAGTTTCTGTTAATATTCGTTTGCCTGTTCAACCAGGTGGCTTAGTGATATCTTCAACGATTACGAATCCCTCGTTCTAATACCGGCGGATATAAATCAAAATGAATTCTTCTAATCAATCATAATTAGTTTCTAATATGATTAATTACATCGACAAGGATTAGAATAGTTATTGCTATGTAAATAAAAATAAAATAGGTTACTATAATTCAATTTTCTGCTCTCATCATTGATTAATTTTGAAGTAAAATTATTGTTAGCTAATCACACTACTCATTTTACAAACAAATAAACGTGATAATACGTTTTCAATTAACATTTTATTAAACACCATTTATAACAAACATTTATAAACATATATTTCATTCATTATGTCTCAACAATGTAGCTAATAAATATTCGCACAACATACAAAAACTAAACTAGATAAATGTGCAAAAAACGGTTGAGTAATTTCACATTTTACGGATATTGGGATAAAACTCTGGTATTTAATGCTTGAAGGGATCGAAATCCTTCCCAAGACCCGTGACTCCCAAGCTTATATCCCATAATTTCTGTGCATCCTCAACTTTACCAGCGTTGCGAGAATGTGACGTGGGTTTACATTCCTTGTAGTATAACCCCGTTTCTTTTCCGGCTTCCTCCGAGACGCAGCAGTGAATACTTGTCTGTGCACCCTGCTTGATATTTTTGGCGAATGCCTTCCAGTAAACCTGGACGGGTATGTTGATAATCGCCGGATAAGCGTCGTCTAAATGCCGGGTGAGATCAGTTTGAATCACACCTGGGTGTAAGCTGTATGTGTGCACATTGTTTATTCCAGCAGCTTTAAAATATAAAGAATATGAAAAATAAGTATATAAATGGTTACGTGAGATAAAAAAATCTTTAACTACTTTTTATGTATTCTTCCGACTATGAATTCCAGGGTATAAGGGCATCGAGAGAGACGTTTACGTAGGCTATATGCGTTTAGTGGTAGACATGGATTGCAAAAGGAAATCAAAAGTATCCTTAGCAGTACTTAAACAAGTTTCCAAGTTTTCCAAGTGTTTCCAAGGGGTTGTAAGCTCATGAATACGGCGGTTCTTTTGAAGCTTCTCTTATAAAGTTTACACTGTCCCTAAAAGATCTTTACACACCTTTTGATTGCTTTTACTTATGTTAAGAAACTTTTTGTTCAGCCAAGTGGCGCAGTGGTATTGTCGATGACCGCTGTCCATGAGGTCCCGGGTTCGGTTCTCGGTGCGGATACATATTAAAGTGAATTCTTCTTCTTATCAATAGTGTTAGCCTCAAATATGACGAATTACATTGAAAAAGAATTGAATAGAGCTAATGACCATAGCAGTCGATGCTCGGTAAAAAAAACTTTTTATACATGGTCGCCGTAGATAATATTGCTCGTTATCTTGTTTATGTTATAGGATGTGCCCTTTTTATGAACACTTTTTTATCCTTTAAATTTTTCCTTCCACACTGATCCTTCCCTTAACTTTCACTCGTCTGAGGAAATTTTTGGTCAGATCTGGCAAATTTCTTAACAATTCAGGCATTTTTGTCAATTCTGTAGTATCTGGAAACATACTTTTGTCCCTTTTTACAAATTACGACTATATTAGAAAACAATTACAATTACTAATCGAAAAGACATTAAAAATCGCTTAATTATAAATTATAACACAGTGCATTTATAAGTCCGCCTTAATGACTGTTTTATATATTAATTATTGACGGTAATTCTATTAACTGATGTACAATTCTTCTATGTCGTCATTGCAGCCTTCAGATAACATACATTATCTAAATACTTCATAATGTGTTAAATAAAATACAACTGACAGCCCTCATACAAGGTTATGTATTATCAAAGTATGTAACCAAAGTAGTCTTTATTCTGTTGATTCCTGAATAAAATTTCACTAAAACAACCTAGTCTTAATTTAAACATGCGGATTACTATTACTAATATCATTTATTTTTAATAGGTGTTTCCAAGGGTTTGTAAGTCCATGAATTCGGAGCCCCAAGGTTGATAGGTATTCAAGGCACTTTTCTTTTTAAATATATATTCTGAAAACTTCCTTTATATTTTTACATAACCCGTAAAAGATCTTTGCACACTTTTTAATTGCTATTACTAAGAAACTATTTTTAAACATGGACCAGCGTAGATAATATTGCTAGTTATCTAGTTTTTTTTTTATAGGCTTACCTCGTTTTATCAACGAACTTCTTTCTCCTTTCAATTCTTCCTTCCACAACCGCTTCACATTCTTTCTGTTTCTTATTCTCCTTTGTTTCCCACAACATTCTCTCGTCTCTTTCAAAACTCATGCTAAACTACTAACGATGAGTTGAAGTGAATTTTGATTCTCACTCCTTGAAATAGGAGTGAGAATCAAAATTTAACTTTAACTTTAACACAAGATCTTCTTACAAGGCAAGTTCAGAGACGATGGACGATCTCAACCCCTCTCTTTCTGATTTATTCTACTTGAACGTCAGAAACTCTTGTATGTTGACTAATTATCAATTATTATTAATTATACAACTTGTTGGTGCTATTTATTGTTCAATTGTAAAGAATTAACGGAATTGTTGATTTTCTGCCCGTAAAAGTCCCTTGGGTGAGCCCGACATATCTACCAAAGTTGCAAGGGAAGTGTCTCCCCATTATGACCATCGTTATGTCCATGGGACCTCTGTCCCTGCCCACGGGGCCCTCTTCCCCCATGGCCACCACATAAAATGGAAACAAATGAGTACAAACATTTGCTAAATTTGGTCACGTTAATATTATAAAACCTTCCTTATCCCTCGTTACATAACGGATACCTTAAAAACATCATTAAAACATACGAACCTTTCAAACGACGTGCCAATTCATTCGAAAATAAAACATTCGCCAATTTACTCTGATTGTACGCAGCCGTAGGACTATACTCCTTTGTTTCGTAGTTCAAATCATCAAAATCCATCGATCCATCTATAGCAAATGAAAATAATGCAAATCAGTTCCGAACTAAAATATCGAATGCTATTTTAGTTCGGACTAGCCTACTAATCTTACAAGCATGTGCCAATGACGAAAGAATAACAATCCTCGCAGGATTAGCATCACTCGCCATCAATTTCGGTAGGAGCAGGAGAGTGAAGAGAAAGTGAGCAAAGTGGTTGGTGCCGATTTGCATTTCAAGGCCGTCTTCGGTGCGTGCGAATGGACACGTCATCACGCCGGCGTTATTCAGGAGGATGTCGATCTTATCCTCGCTCTCCAGCAGCATCGCCGCGCATTCCCGTACCGATTTCAAGCTTGTCAGATCCATTCGGACCACGCTCAGGTTGCCCACGTCCTTCAAGTCCTTGCATTCTTCAATGATGTCATTCATTGCGGCTGTGGCTTTGTCCACGCTACGGCAAGCCATGATTACTTTGGCTCCTGGAAATTGAACGAGTCCTTAATTCCTTATTTGCTCAATTATGGTTATGTTTTATTTGCTTATGATTTGTTTTGTTTGTTTTGGAAATGTTAGGTTGCTTTAGGCAATTTAGTTGACTTAGATTGGATTAGGTAGACTTAGTTTAAGCTAGATTACGCTAGGTTTTGTCAGATACATTTTGGCGTTTATTATTGATTGTATATTGATTATTTTGAACATTTTAAAGTAAATTTGTCATTGAATTTCTAAAATTATCAGAGTACTCGTATTTATTTATCTGAATAAAAGGTTTAGAGACAAGATTAAGTGCATACTCTAATTTAATAAATTCAGGAAATTTCTTAAAAATTCAAACAATTTCTGGCAATTTCCTAATAAATTCGGGCAATTTCGTAACAACTCAGGCAATTATTTTTATCGCCGGAAAATTATTATCAATTTCAGTCTTTTTTTAAATTCTGGCATATTTTAACAATTCAGGCAATTCTGCAATGTATAAATACTTATGTATCTCCTTTTTTCACTCTATAACTATATTAGAAAAAAAAACTGTTACAATTAAGAAATGCATCATTAATTATTTTTAATTATTGATTATTACACTCTACATAAGTTAGACGTAATAACAGCTTTAATTATTAATTTGCCACTTTGCCATCAGATTTTATAGTCTCCAGGAAACGTAATAATGTATAATACAATACTTTAATAAATTACTTCATGATTTGATATTCATATTCCATTGGTCAGCTTTCAAACAAGAGTACGTAGATAGTTTCTCTATTATATTTAATATTTAACAAAAAATAGATATAATTCTGTTGAATTCATAAAATTTCATCAAATAATATGGTCTGATTGTGAGTTCAGAATTCTTTATTTCTTCCTATTACTAATATTATTTGCTGTACAAATCATATTTTGTTTGAAAATTCGAACATTTCTCGAATCTAACTTTAATTCAGTCATGAGAAAACTGAACATTTTTATTCACAAAGAAACCTCACTTAATTCCATAACATAATCTCTTTATGAAGTCGTTTTAATGTTAATTAACATCACTTAAATTCTGCATGTTTTTATATATATTATGTTATGTTCGCAAAGCCTCGAAACAAGGTTATGTTGATGATGTCATATATTTTGGAAACGATTACACAACTATACTCAATATACGCATTTAAAACGATGTCTTCACAAACATAATTAGCATATAATTATGCGTACAAAGCTGAGAATCTCACATACCTCGAATATAGAAATCCTTTGCACAATACTTTCCGATACCAGTATTACAACCGGTAATCACTGCAGTTTTGCCATCCAAACGGGCTTCCGATTTCACCATCGCCGAACATAACCCACCCATGATGTTGCACTTGGGCATTTGGACACTGTTGCACACTGATTTACCAAGGTAATTCTCAAGCCAAGGTTTTTGCTTGTTGTTGTCGATGTCGCTGTATCAGAACTAAACGACTTGGTGGAAAATAACTAAATATTAGACCGGTGAGTGTGAATCGATTTATATACCTTAATGTTCCCCACCACAATTGAAAACAAAATGTACTCACTTATAGTGTTTGTATTTGAACATACTAACATATGAAGATCTTATATGTGCAATTCACGCTATTTAATTCCAGCATGTAGAAGGCGACGTTGAAAAAAAAACACGTTTGAAGTGTTCTTAACATCATCTAGAAAATTATATGTGCTATTGTAAACATAATTTTATACATATTCATATATACGAATATTTGAGACAAAACATAATTCATTACGATTTCAACAAAATAGACTATTAGTACTGAAAATAAGAAAGACATATTTTTAATTATCTAAAAATATCTAGTGAGATACCGTGATAACGATTGAATTAGAAGTGTGTTTGCTATCAATATTATACAAGTGATAACATACTTGTGAACTGACTTTGAAATAAAATCAGATGCAGACATGGACTTCTCATTTATCTCACAATCAGATAAATTTGATATATGTGTAATTATAATGTCATGTTTTTAAGGTTGTCATGTTTTTCAGTCATTAACCCTAGTTTTTTTTTGGGTATTGCCGGCGTACTAACCGGAGCAAGTGACCCTACGAAAGAACGAGGAGATTAGAGTTGTTTGGCTCACTCGTTGGGTGCTTTATATGTATACTAGGGTGTGTGTTTGCGCCCTCCTGGAACTAGCAGTCCTGGGATATCGGGAGGACTTGTATGCGTTATAATCTATAGCCTTCCTCTTCTAATTGTTCGTCTATCATCTTATCGGCTAGGATGCTCCTGATGTAATTTTCCATTATTTGCCACGAGTCCTCGATTTTAACCATGAGAGCTACCGCGTTACTCGTTGTCATTTGGGCTTTCAGTTACTGTACTGCAGTACATCTGTTGTGAGACCATTTTCTGCACGCGAAGAATGTGTGCTCTGTAGTGTCGGATTCACCGCAGTATATGCACTCGAGGGTTTCCCGTTTGCTGATTTGATGTAGGTATTCCCCGAACCAGCCATGGCCGGTCAGGAATTGTGTTATCCTTCGGTTTGTTTTGCCATACCGACGATCTACCCATACACTTATAATATTACAACAAATTCATTACAATTACGCAACAACTACTACATAACAGAAGCAATAACAACACCAACACATCGACTACAGTAACAACTACATTACAAATATTACATTGAAAAATAGACTGTGTCCACAATAGCATACGTATAATGTAAACTATACATACATATAAGTGCATATGGTAGTAACCTAGCAGTGAAAAAACGTGATTTAAGGGAAACTATTTGGAAAATCAGATTGGTCTGTTTCAGCTAAAATTATGCGCTTGCGACGTAATTTTAAATATTCTTTAATTGGAATTTTCTAGAAATAACGGAGGACTGATACCGTCTACGGAATGCTGCAAAAAAGATCAAAACGGAAATCACGTTAAAATCATTTGAGACAAAAAACAAAACGATTACGAAAATAGCTTTTGAATTTAATCTAACGATTACAAAAACTTATAATTGAAAATATAAACAATCAATTTTGCTTATCGATTTGAAAAACATGGTTTCCAGAAAAACGCTTGATAATTTGTTGATGAATAAATCAATTCATTGAATAAATAATTCTAGCTATTATATTAAATTTCTCTCTGTTAAATTTTCATTAAAAATTAGTGAAATAAAACAAGATTATGAAATGTCTTGTTAAATATGTGACTTCTTTTCAAAAATACGCCAACATAACTTTCATACATACCCTCACAATTCACATATATTTCAATGAAACACAAACAGAGGTTTATAAATGACAGCCAGCAGAGAGAAGAAAGGAACGGTGAAAGTGATGGATCGACCGGGCAATAAAGGCTCTTAGAGATGGTTGAAAAGCTGCAGCCTTGAATCGGGATGAATGGGAGATGAATGTAGTGTCTGAGGTCAAAATCCACGACATTTAATAACTTACCCTAGTTGTTATTTACTACTCTATAAATCGTATAACAAACCTCAGAAGTGAAGTAAAGATATTATTAATTAACATGTGAGTATAAACTTCATAAAATATGTTTAAAATGTTTGCTATTAATAAGAAAACATGAATTATGAATAATTCACTTTGAAATCTGTTAATGTTTATGTAATTATTTCCTTTCTGGTTTCTGAAAATCTTTTTTTATTTACCGAACATCGACTACTAGAGCCATTAACTCTGTTCAATTCAATTTTAATGTAATTAGTCATATTAATCATATTAATACAATAGATTAGAAGTAGAATGCATTTTTGATTTAAATCCGCCGGGATTCGACCCCGAAAAATCCTCTTACTTGGATATTTATGCGAATCATAAAATATTTGATGAAATGTTATTACGAAGAAATTGTTAACTCCAGATGTAAGGAGATAATAAACGAAAGACATTTTACATAATCCTTCTCGTTTACTGAATATGCCATCTTGTTTCTCCAACCGGATTTATAAATATACATTATAAATGAAGCAAGATATCCAAACATTAAAATGTACGTTGACCTAATATTCCTTTTGGGCGGCAAATGCGCTCTCCCGAATTTGTACCTCTCTAAGGTTGCCCGAGATAAGCTCCTTAAAATTAAATTATCGTCAAATTAGGAGCAATTATGTATAAAGCTTCCTTATCCCTCTCTAGTTTCATTACTATTAAACCACTACATTAAAAAAATCTAATATTAATTAAATAATTTAATAATTATTTAATAATAATTTAATTTATCCTCCTCCTCATTCTTTTTATGAAAATCTTCTGTGGGGTTGTTGTACGTGGGTTCGATGATGTTCACCAATTAACACGTATTCGAAATTACAAAGTTCTTTATTCAAAGTTCCTACGTAACTTTGAGTGCTTAAGTGTTTAAGTTACGTAGTTCAAGATGGAGTCACAGTTACACGTTATAGAAGTTAAGTCACGATTACATGCGTGAGATATCGGTAGAGAAAAATGAATGTGAACTTACTCAGTGTTGGAGCCAGAATGAATTGAAATTCATCCAACCCCTCAAGCCAGCTCTGCGAAATACAGGAAGGTAGGGAGGCATAAGGGTGGTGGTGAAATAGCTGAGTAAGTTCCTCCGATAGCGATAGGTAAGAGAGAGTAGAGTAAGAGTAAATAGGAATGAATGCGAAAGTTGTGACAAAGTTTTCTATGAAGGCTAAGCAGGTAGAAACAAGAATAAGAAAAGTATGGAAAGTGTGAAAATAAGAGACCTAGAAGAAGTACATTTTTAAGCTTAAACATATTTAAGATTATAGAAATTATTTACAACGTGAAAAATATTTATATTGCGAATAAATCGCTACACTTCTTTTTTCTATTGAGTGATGTTCCTGTTTTACTCGCAATTACGTATTTGGATCTGTCACCGTTATTTATCGTTTCTGGGGCATATAATTGATTGCCTGGAATCTGGACAAAGAAAAGTCTCGTCAACAGCTGTTTTATTCCTCTCTTCCTTTCTTGATTCTAACACATTGATATTTACAATCGTCAGCAGTGTTTTCCAACCATTTTTTGTGACAGGTGTCTCACCTCAGTTATTCTAAAATTCTTATTAAAATTCCACCGTCCGGTAATTCTTTTTTTGTGACCAAGGGTCCCCATTTTCCCCAAACCGATCGGGCCATCAGTCATATTTGATATTTGCATTCAAGGTCACTACATTCATTCAAACTGGTCGCTCATCGTTATCGATACTTTTTTAACATCCCTAGCAGTCCAGCCAAGTGGCGTAGTGGTATGGTCGATGACCACTGTCCATGAGGTTCCGGGTTCGATTTCCGCTGGGGATGCATATTTAAGTGAATTCTTCTTCTTATCAATAGTATTAACCTCTAATATGACTAATTACTTTGAAAAATAATTGAATAGAGCTAATGACCATATAGCAGTGGATGCTCGGTAAAATCAAAAACAAAAAAACATCCCTACCCGTGGCATTTTTCAAATTGCCATCCTTAACAATAAAATTGCCAACTGTGGGATGTGCTCTATGTTGGGAAACACTCATCGATGGTAAATGTACTCTTGGGCGGACAAGCGTTAATTTCTTAATATAAACTGATTGAATTTCTTCTTTTCTCCTAAATAAATGATTCAATGGGATTAGGTGGCAGCAAAACCTGAGCAAATCCAAGAAACTCCTGCATTATGAAACATATTAATGCTGTTTACCCGCCCACCTGGGCACCACAGTTGGTAGTGCTTCGGCTTATCACGCAGTCGGACGGGGTTCGAGTTCCTGGGGTGGGCACCCACAAGTGTGAATTTTTTCATTTATTAATTCACAATAAATTCACACTAAAAATTCACTACAAATTCACATTAAAGAAAAAGCCACTTCAATTTATTCACATATTAATCAAGAATCACATCTTATGATGCCACACACAATTCACACCATGATGTACAATAAACTCAACATCAACACGGAGAAAAATCGGCGTCATACTACTGGATGCATCACCATAATATCATCATCAATATCACCTTCATCACAACATCACAATAACAACAACAACAAAATTGTAAAAACATCACAATACATATCATGTACTTGAAAAACAATAAACAACAAAAATGTATATTAAACGGCTGAAGTTAGGCCAGTTAGGTCGATTGTCAGGTCTACGGACCAAATACAAAAGTTATTGCTGTTTACCCCCGAGTGAACCTGCTTTAGCATTCGCAATTTCCTGGAGTAAACCACAAGTTTAATTAAATTTCGTTTGTTGGTTGTTTGAATTATTAGTTCAAGGAAATATTCCATTATAACTTTTGTAGATAGAATTTTATAAACTATTTGACGGTATAGCTCATTTTTTGTTATAATTCGATTTGTAATCAAATATTTCAAAGGAAAAAATGGCATTAATATAAATAAAAAAATTCTTTGTCGATGTTGGAACTTATTTATGGTTTTTACATTTATTTAAGTAGTTATTATTCGATTTACCAATGTTTTGATGTACTTACAAAGTTATGTATTTACTATACAAAAGATATATTATGCTTTGGCTAATTAGATTTTGGCTTATTAGATTAAACAAAGTTTCCTTATCCAAGTTATCTGATATGTTGAGTACTATGACATGTAAACTTGCAAACTTTCATTAATGGTAATTAACTTTATAAATTAAATTATCTCCATTATATAACAGTATTTCATATATGTAAACATAATTTTCCAAGATTATCGGCTTCTACGAATATCGTGTTAAAATTTATGAGCAAAAAATTAAATGTTAATTATGTAAAGTAGATTTTACCCTTTTTAAGTAGCCTAGTAATCAGTGCGAACAAGCAATTCCTTGTAGGGTTTAATTAAAAATACCTTTAGAAATCAGCGTAGATTTCCAGCAATTTCCAGTTGGATGCCGCTCCATAGAATTTTAATAATTGTTAAAATCCCCCTTTTTGAATGTGTTTATTCAACTATTTTAATTACAATGTTTTTGTAGCTTTAGTTTGATATACTGCCAAGAGAAGAGTTTTCTTTTTGTTACAGAGTATTTAAATTAAAATGAATTATCGTGGTATTTATATACGGTAAACCTTTGGTTAGCGCGGTTAATATATCTTCGAAGTTTTCCGTGTTAAACAAATTCGCAAAAACAGGTATATGAACAAATGAGAGTAATTACAATAAATATTCAAACAAGTCAAGTTATAGCTAAACATATTTTAACCTAAAATTTGCATCATATTTTTTTAAATAGTTGTGGGATATATGTATAAAAAACAAAGTAAGTTTAAAATAATACTTTTGCACTAAACTTTATGTGTTTCTTTTTTCCTTTAGTTTCCACCATCAGTCGACTTACTTGTCGAGTGTTTGACGAACATTCAGGCTTCAGACATTTTTAGTTGGGATCAAATTTTCCAAAATTTATGGGTGATATGTATATTACTGATAGGAAACCTTTGTTGCGTTCCTTCCATTACTCTATTAAATAAATTTACTTTTGGACATCAACTGTTTTTCTCTTTAAGTACAATTGAATTTTCACATACATTTTAAAGGGGTAATTCTCATTTACCAGGTGAAAAAATTCATAATTTTCACGATTTTTTTTATCACAAAGAGAGGGAAAACTTGAGTAAAAGTGTAGAAACTAATTAAATTATGTAATTGTCAATTATGTAATTGTCAAGTGGTGTCTCTAAAAAGGGATTCGAAATAAAATTGGATACCGCTTATCTTCGTTATCGCAGCGTGGCGTAGTTGATAGGAGTGTATCACCATCAATGACACCCACTTTACAACCCGTCCATGCTGACCAGAGTGTCAGGAGTCCTCACACTTGGACTGATTATGCCGATATTGCTACTTTTAAATATTTTTTTAAATTTATGAAATAAGTTAACTTTACATAGCTAAATTTTATTTGTATAATAACAATAGTCGTCTATAGTCTATATTAAATTTCATTTGTGCTTTTGGATATCACTAGTCCAATTATTTACCTGAGAGCCGTGCGTCCCACGTTGGGAAACACTGAACTACAGACTCTGCATTATTTGCGGACGATGCCATAATATATGCGAATTTACACACCGCGAACACTGCCGGTGACCAGGTACGCGATGTGATGTGATATTTACTTCCACAAATGGAAAATCAACATAAATCCAAACAAAAGCTAAATCACAAATTTTCACAAAAATACAAAAAAAAATCCAATTGTTGCCTGCCCCTAAACTCCCAGGGTGTAGTCAAATACTTGGCACTGATAAACTTACAATCAGTTTCCCTTTGGTGCACTATTTCACCCAAATATTTAAACATTTCGGTCACTTTAACTTTACCGTACTTCTAGTAAAGGATATCTGGAGGCCCACATGCTGCACAGTATCATCGAAAAAGGCTACGTTGACCGCAAATGCTAAGTATTGAATCTTGATGTTCTTATGTGGCGTTCCGATTAGTGCACATGAGTTGTTTTGTTCCCATAGGGTTTTCATCATCTTATCTAGTCTAGTTTGAATAGGGAATTTATATTTAAACAAAAAGTTTTTTTGTTTGTTTGAATTTATAGTTTTTTTAATTGTCGTTAAATTAAAATGTCGCAATGTGGCAGGCGTGATTTTAATTTTTGTTCGAATGTTTGCCATAGAATATTAGATGCAAATACCAGAACTTTAGTTTCAGACATAATGATGTATCGACATTCGGAACATCTAACTTTATGGCAACAGATGACGGTGCCTCCATCATCTAAAGTTTTTCGTTCCGTTACCGTTCGCATAACATGTGTCAAAGTTCAGTAGTTGGTGCGAAATATCCTCAGAATTTCCAATTTTAAGCGTACGCCACTAATTTTAATTTCATTTTCAAGGCACGTCGTAATTTACAGCATATTAACATTATCTTCTCTCAACTTGAATATAAATTTGCTGCTCACATATGCAAATTAAATGACACATACTCGTTTGTGAACGGTATTACATCAGTTAATGTTAATTTTCATCATCTGGTTTTTCTAGCGGAAGATTCTAATTAAACGACTATTATTTAAAAGCGTCATTTCCGGAACAGGAAATATTCTTTCAACTTGTAAACATTGGTAAAAAATAAATTTAAAAAGTTTCCGGATATAAATAGCTTGATGTATTTACGAGTCGCCGTTTTCATTCAGATTGTTTGTCAATCTTCCCCCTTGCTGAATTGCGCCGCTGTAGGTAGTGAAAATCGAAAAATATGATTTTTATGGGATACGGAAACGAGAAAACGAGGAAATAAGAAAACGCTTGGATCAAATTTATTCGAAACAAAAAAAAAGACCTTCTTTTGATCTCTGGAACTTTTCAATTGGCGAACTAGATAAACTTATTTATTTCGTTCGTTTTCTTTAGTTGCATGAATTCTCTATATTATGTTATATCAGTTGTTTTTTTTTGCCTCTTCAATAGAATAGTTCTCTACACCTGTTATATAATATAGACATTTCAGTATTGATTTTTATTAAGAAATGGCGTACATAGCCTACGGGTGTTCATAACCGAACTGGTAAAACACGACGTTCAAGGCAAGTCAGTTCCTATAATTTTAGGCAGCCGACTTACCGATACTAGAAAACAAAATCTACTCATTTTTTTGACATATAATAATCATAGAAAAAGCATAGTAGATATTGAAACTGAGTTAACGTGGCAACATTGTGTTTCTTTATCGAGGTCACGCCTCTATGGTCTTTATAACCATGACATCATTTAATTTTATTCACTTGCCGCCAATAAAAATCTTAATCAAATAGTTATAACTTGCTATTTTCTAACTTTATAATTAATATAATGTATTTTAAGACAGAAAGAAGGATGATCTTCATCCAGTAATCATAAATTGTCGACTAATTTGTGATAATAGATTGACGTATTTCATCCTGACGAGTTTTAATCGATGAGTGTTCTACTGAAAATGTAAAGTGGTTGATAACCTACGAAAAAGTTGGCAACATGGTATTTCTTTATCGAGGTCACGCCTCTATCGTCTTTGTAACTTAATCGTGCCAATAAGGAATTCACAAATTTATTCGGTTTGACTTTGATTCATCTTCCTCCAGTAAAAATAGTCTTACAAACAGAAAGTCATAATTTGCTATTTTCTAAATTGTTGCTTAATAAAAGGAATTTTAACAGATAACAAAGTAATGGTCTTAATCAATTTCTTCCTGCATCCTTTACAATATGCAAACAATAAAACTAAAACAAATAATTAAACCCAATAACACAATTATCACTTAATTTAAGAATATAGGATATAATTCATACGCCTCTTAAGTTTGAATTGACGTTAATTTACTTTCCTCAATTAAAAATCGAATCATCATAAATTGTCGACTAATTAAGGATATAAAATGACGTATTTTATCCTGATTTATTCTAATTAATGAAAATGTAAAATGGATTTATCAACCTGCGGAAAAACCGCGCAAGAATTGGAACTACAAGAATGACGTTGTAAACGTGGCAATTCGGTCTTTTTATCGATGCCACGCCTTTAATGTATTGGCTCTCTATCGGATTCACTTTGATTCATCTTCCTCCACTAAGATATCATCTCAGAAAGTTGTAATTAGTTATTTTCTAGCTTGTACATAATAAAATGCGCTTTAACAAACAAAAAAGTCTTCTTCTTCTTATGTTAAGCTGGTTAGCTTGTGTTTTACTGGCACTTCTCTTGGGATATTGATGTCTAGCTATCGGACTATCTTTTTGGTGTGGCGCTGTCCTTGTGGTCTGCCCTCTTTCACCATTCGCGCGATTCTATCGGTCTGCATTCTATCAACGTGGTCGTTCCACATCCTCCTACGATTTCTTGTCCATCGCACTATGTCTGGAACATTGCACCTCTTTCTAATATCGCTGTTCCGTTTCTTGTCCGAGATGGTTAGTCCGCTTATGGCTCTTAGAGCGTGCGTCTCTGTTGTTCTGAGTATGCGTTTGGTGAGAGCGGTGTCCGCTCTTGTTTCCGCGGCGTAGGTTAGAATAGGTCGTATGCAGGCATTGTATATACGGGTTTTGCTGGCTATAGACATGTTCCGGTTCTTCCATATAGAGTTCCGAAGGCATCCAGACATTCTCGCTGCTTTGTTGGCCTGTTGTCTGACGTCTTCTGTAAGGTTTCCCCAGCTAGAAATCCCTACTTCAAAAAAGTAATGATCTTAATCTACTAATATTCAAAAGGCGACTAATTTAAGGATATACATCGTATTTCAGCCTGACGTATTTGAATCAACGCATGTTACCCTGAAAATGTAAAATGCATTTACCAACCTTCGAGTCGAAGAAGGATTGTGGAAGTACGTGAATAGAGTAGATATGCAAGGATGTAGTTGAAAATCTATTGAGACGCAAATCAGGATATTCCTGCCGAAGGCCTTGCAAAGCAGGTGGAAGGATAAAAACAGGAAGTGCGTTATTGACATCACATGTTGCATGAAAATATTCAATTCTCATAACTATAGAAATCAGGTACAAATGTAACCCATTCATTTACATATTTATATTTGTATTGAAACATGATCGCAACAAAATTGACTTGACGAAATTCAATTTCAAGTCATCTTTATACTTTTATTTTTATGTAAATAAAGCAATGGACTCATTTGATTACAATAATACGTCATTTATTAAGAAATTCCTCTCTAATGACAGGTAATGCTTACAATTTGCATCTTAATTACTCTTATGCATAATAACGAAGACGAAATATCAATTTAAAATATACTAACATTGTTAGAAGAAAATTGTGTCAGGCTGTTACATTGAAAAAGCCTTCACTGTACTCGATTAACTCTCATTTAATTAGTTTAATAACATGCAAGATAACATCAAGTGTGGTTGTGGTTGAACATGATTTTAATTAGTAGGAAACATTAAAGTCAACGTCGTTAACTTTATAAATATAATGTCATGTTTCAGAAGACTCAATCCAATCCTAACTTTCATATATGCGAACTTTTCTTATTTTGTTGTTTTTCCCTTTGGGCATTTTCATATTAATATAACCTCTTTTAAAACAACTACTAACAATTATTAACAAGCAAGATTGTGTTATGTTTCTTGGTTGGAAACAGGAAGATGAAGTGAATTTTATTTCAAACAACCGAAGTTTATTCAACGCAAAAAGAAACGTATTTTAAATAAGCAAATAAATTATAAAAGAATTCTTTCCTAGCTCAAAGTGATTTCGATAAATCGAGAATCGAGAGTGACATTTATTATTCGAATCTTCATCGTTGTGGGGTCGTGTTTCCCTCTCTTACAGGCTTCCCCTGCTTAACTGCGCGAGCGAGTCATTCGCCCTGGTCATACTGGTGGTGGTGGTGTACAGTGGGTTTGCCGACAGTTGCAGTTGAGCTGGTTACATAACTATATATGAGATCTAATTTTCTTGAGTTACACTTCGTAAGCAATTTCAGAGTTTTTATCTGATTTTTTTTGTAGCAATAAAAAGGAAATAAAGTTAGAAAATGGAAAGTTAAAAGTTTCCATCTGAACTGACTAAAAATTAAGTTAAAATGCATAACTATGGAATGCGATAAATAAACGTACAGAGGTTCTGAGGGAAATCAAATTAAACTTTCGAGCTTTGAAATTCGTGTCATTTGCGAGGAGGGAAAATGCAATTTATCTTGCCTTGACATAGGGTGTTATGATGAGAGAGCAACAGTAATGTAAGAAATTTAATTGGGGTGTAACAAAAGTTGGTGGAACTACTTCGCAAAGGTAGTGCTTATTACAATTATTAGAAATTGGCACTATATTATGATACTATTTATTAGGTTGTGCAACTTGGATTTTTATTATTGGGTTTCAAATTTTTCTGATTTGTAATAAGTAAAATTTTAAAATGAAATATATGATATTGGAGAAAACGGAAAACACATAAGCTGAAAATATATTTTATAAATAGTTAAGTATATTTGGAAAGGCCCTGATTTATTATGAATTTATCAAATTTCAATATTCCATGATGAACGGGGATTTGTACTCAACAAGTTCGTGCTTAGAACTTGTAGAGAAGATAATATATTTAATAGAAGTACAAAGCCATTTTCGTGGTACTGGGGATTATGGATATCCCTTCTTATGTGAAATTCCGGATTACGAAGTGGTTATAAGTGGTATCTAAAGTGGTATATACAACTTTCTGGCTATTTAAAAACAAATTTTGCAAATTTTGCAAAAATTACGATTTTTAAAATAGTTTAAAAATAAAACATATCAAAAGCCTCAAATGATATTGATTTCGGTATTTAAAACATTTATATAAAAACATTTTAACAGAAAGCTGCAATTTTTCCACCAATAATGTCGAATTTATAAATAGTACGAAACTGGAACTAGTTTCACGAATATACATTCAAGAGGAAAAAAGACTCACTTCCAACAAAAAAAATCGATTCATTAGCAAATTCACAGCTGTAAAATCATTTTTACCATTCTAATTGGAAGTCATTCAAGGAACAAACATTTTAGAGGGAAAAACACTGATGTGAAGACCCTGAAGTGAGTTTGCATAGAAAGGGTGTGAAACAGTTGGAAACAAAGGGATGTCGCGATTTAGATAGATTTTAGGAATAAACATTATTGAGGAAAAAACTGAGTTTTCACCAAAAAAATGTCGATTTTTAAAATAGTTCAGAAATAAAACATTTCGATTACCTCAAATTGGGTGGATTTCGCTACACGAACAAACATTTTAGAGGAAAAGTCGCCAATTTTCCACCAATAATGTCGAATTTTGAAATAATTCGAAACTGAAACATTTAGAATATGTTTCACGAACACAAATTTAACAGGAAAAAACTCACTGCAAGCCAAAAATTTGCATTCATGTATTAAATATGTTGTATATCTTGTAGGATCGGAGTTCGGATGCTATGTATGAATAATTCCTAAGTCTTTCAACTTAGAAACGCAACACTAGATCGGGGTACCTTATCGTGGGAGTTAAATCGAGTATCGAAACTCTGCCCAAACAGTGTCTATTAAGTTTAGAACAGGACTGATCATATATCATATGATATGATATATGATCTGTGAGACTGATTTTATTAAACTAAAAACTCCAAAAAGAAACTTAAGTACCCCTACTCTTTACAATACTAGCATGGGGATGGAAAAATCTACCTAAGTTTTGTGTGCGGGTGACATTCTCGCGTTGCAGTAAACAGTACCTTAGGTATACAAAGATGGGTGCAAGAGATAACTAATTGACTACAAACGTGTTTTCAAAACCTAACAATTGTCTAAATATTCTGCAAGGTCGAGAGCCATAAAAAAACCTTTTAACTTTCTTCTCTAACATTACAATAAGAATCAAAACCTTAACTTGAAATACATAAAATAGAAAACGACAATCTTCCCTTGAAATGTTTAAAAACCCTAATTTGAAGCACACAAAGAGATAACGTTCGCACAAGTCACAATAGTTTACATTCAAAACCAACAAAATATCAAAAAACAAACAGGCACACAACATATGCACAAATTCGTAGTTGTAAAAATATTTTTTACCATTCTCATTGCAAGCCATTATTTTATTCATAATTTCATTTATTTGTTTTTATTCAAGGATAAATATCATAAAATTGATTTCCTTATAAAATTATCGCTTAAAACCTTTTCAGGGGACACTAATTATTATTTCCAAATGAATTACACATTCCCGTACTTGTAATAATAGTAATAACATGAGAAACATTAATATTTACTAAAGGTAATTCAATTTAAACGATTAACCCTTTATACATCATTCTCTAAACCTTCCTAGAGAATTGAAAGGTTTACTAAACCTTTTTTACTGGGGCAACCGGTATTACCGCCATTGGGGTTCCCACCATTGTTATTACCTCCATTATTTGGACAAATCTTATCCTCACAAATGTAGTAAAATGCTTGCGTACATACAAAGTCACCAAACGTGATCGTCGATCCAACCGGCCACAAGTGGATGCAGTTTTCCGTTCGGGCATCATCTGGTTGACCCTGACCCCAGTCGGCGTAAGTCACAGGTTGTCCTGATGACATCCACGTGTAGGCGCCACCAGGTTGCTGGAGATTCGTACCGGAAGTCCACATTAATTCGGTGCCTTTCCCTATTTTCGATAAAAAAAAACAAAAAAGAATGTTTTCTTTTCATTATTGGTTGAAGTGTTTTACCGGAAGCTCTCATAGCGGCTTGTATATCGTTATCTTCTGATTGAGAGTTGATTGTAGCAAGTTGGAGGTTTTGGGCAGCGCATCCTTGGAAGGCTTGGAACCAATTAGCCTTTAATGATCAATTGCTGTATGTCAATTTTTAAAATGTAAGCGTTTTATGTTACCTTTGCTGTTGTTTGGACGTAATAATTTTTTGCTTGAATGCTATTAAACATTGTAATACTTAAAATGAAAACAGCAACAATTTTCATTTTGATAAAGTTTTAATTGATAATAATTACAAAATAATTGATGATCAGAATATTCTCAAGCATCGCAAGTCTCCGCTTTTATACATAAGTATTATTTGAATAAATTGTAATTACTATTTGCATTTTTATAATATTTATTTAATGTTATAACAATAATTACAGTTATTATATTACAGATTTATGCAAAGAGTTACATAAACCTGGAATATAATAGGTAGAATGTGTTTTAAATTGTTTTATAGAAGAATGTATTTAAAGTTATTTTTAAAATTAACAAATATTAATAATTTTTTATTTATAAATTATTTGCTCATTATCTTTTAATCAAGGTTTACTGTACAAATATTGTTTTATGCGGTTAATCAATTAAGTGGGTTTATTCTCTCACCTTATTGTTTATGGGTGACTGATTCAATTAATTATTCATGCAAATATTCAGGATTTTCATATTAGCTTTATAATTCGACGTGAATCGATCATGTATTCCATTTGCGTGGAGTCATTTTTGGGTTCTAATAAACATTTCACTCTTATTTCTAATTATTTCCACTGTGTGATTAATTAGGTGATGTTGTTTACTTCTCATATGATTAAGATTAAGATACCTTTTATTCGTTAGTCCAAGTGTATACCTTAACTGTGTTTATAAGAAAAAAGTTAATGAGTCCTATCGCAGTTGTCACTTTACCATGAAGGAAAATGTCTTATAGTAATGCAAATGTTTGAAAAGTTTATTACTGTTTAGTATATTTCCTTTGAGGACTTTTTTTAAGTAATAATAATAACCTTTATTGGCATAACCCTCGTGCTTTTTATTAAAGTAAATTATCATTCCAATTCAAAAATAAAAATTAACAATACAAAATACCTTATTAATACTATGTACATACTAATAACACTATTTTTATACCGTCCGCAAATACCCAGAATTAATTTGATATATAATAAGTCTTGATTCTTACAATAAGCATTGATTATGCATAATACAAAAACGATATTCGGGAAATTTTAGGCATATTATGAACTTAAGAATGCCACATTGGATGCATCTCGATTTCCACCGTTATTTCCAAGTGGTCTCTACAAAATCAATTTGACGCTTCATATTAATGATGTTAGAGCTGCTCACGCTTTAGCATATGGTTCTATTAATTACCATCCACTTTATAAGGGTCCACATTAATGGTTTCACCAAAAAAGCAACAAATTGCCGCGATCGGAAACCTTTTTCTACAATTAATTTTACAATTGTATTGTTAGATGGTTGAAATATTTTGCAACAGTAATCATCATCAATAACAAACTTTTTTTTAATTATTCAACAACACAATTTCTTTAAATAAATGAAAAACAAAACCCATATTTTTAATTCAACCATTTCCAATATAAATATTTGATTTACCATTTATATTAATTACCTACCTGTGAATTAATTAAAAAACATATAAAAAAACATAAGGCATAAAAAACATATTTGAAAGTAATTAAATTTAACTAGAATTCCTGTTATTTTAATGAAATGGGAATAAAATCAAAGGTAGCAATACTTTTTCTGTTTTACAATCCATTACCTTTATTTACAATTCATATTTATCGTTTCGTACATATTTCAACAGCGACATCAGCTGCGACGACCACAAGTCTACCACTTAAAATATCTTCGGAGAGTTGATCCTTCAAAGCGACAGATTCCTAGTGCACCTAGAGGGACCCTTATAAAAATAGACCACAGAACTTTCCATCGTAAGTAAGATACATGCTCGTGAAGGCATGCTGCTACTTGGGCTGCTTTTCATGCCTGTTTTTTTACTTCAAAAACTAGGTGACTAAAGTTTGTTATCAGCGCATCTAATTGTAAGTAGATGAATTCCGTGACCTGTTCTATGATAGTCTCTTCGAGACCGAGTTAACTTCGCATTGATTCCTCGCGATGACCATTGATTTTGTCTTAAAGTTAGTAATTAAAATAGGCAAGTGAAAAATCAATTATTACCATAAACAATACATTTCGTCAATACTAAACGTCAAATACAGGGGTTTACCCCGACTGTCGGCACTTGTTTATTCACTAAGTGATTCCTAATTTTTTATTTCTGCATTTTTCAGCAATCATTCGAATTACATAGTTAAAAACTGAATAATAAATAGGTAGCTTCAGTCAAAGTGCAGATGTAGAATCGTCTTCAAATTTGCAATCAATCGGTACAAACCAGATGCGTACGAGATGGTATCATGCTCGACTGATGCATTGATGATCTGGGGATTTGCGGGTATTAGGCTGAATTTAATTGGACGCCATAATCCTAAATTCTAAGCAGATGGTCTGCCTTTGCGTTTCGAATTGATCCCTATGGACTAAAATTCTATATGCTCTACAGGATGTGAGTTTATCAAGAAGATATACAAAATATTTTGTATCTATACTATTGCAACTTATAAAACAGCGATTCTTTTTTCACCGCGGCCAGGTTTGAAAATATAAACATTTCTACTCTATATAATTTTACACATGCTGTAAATTCAGCTATAAAAACTCTAATTACCACGCAGTCGGACGGGGTTCGAGTCCCCGAGGTGGGCTCCCACATGTGTGAATTAATAAATTAATTAATTCACACAAAACTTAATTACACAAAATCCACACCATTTAAATCACACTACAAAATCACACACCAAAAATCACACCAATCGCAGTATGCGCATCTCACTACAACTACAACAAACAAAAACCACGAGGCAATCTCACCACTCAACAAGGAATCAACACAACACAAAAAATCAACAATAATAACATCACATTATCATGTAAAAATTTAAAAAGTAAATAAATAAAATGTATCCAGGCTGAAGGACCAGATAGGTTGATAGCCAGGTCTACGAACCAAATACATTTTTTTTTTGATAAACTTTCAATCAAAATTCACATATTTAAAACTGCAAATCATTCATATTACAATATTACAATAAATAAAAAAAATAATCACGCACACAACGAGGCGATCATTCGGTAGATAGAGCCGTGAATAATTACTGTGATACTCCTCTCACCCGCACTATTGCACTATATGCGAATTATATTTGGTAACAATGCTTCGCGGGGATCGTGCGCAACTAAATAAATCTGGTATAACAGTCAATTAAAAAGTGTTTATTTGCTGTTTTAAATATTCAATCTGTTTCTTCAACAACCGAGAGTCGACTCGGTCAATTATATTAAGATTATATCAGCATTCATTCCGTTTCGATATTTATTTTAAATATTCCTAGGCTGACAACGCAGCTTCCCACGTAGTAGTAGTAATTAATTTGGATTTCCCTTGCTGTCAATGATGCGAACATTTGCGCATCACTGACAGCACGGGAAATCCAAACGTCTCCTCTCTCACCCACCACCTCATTTTCAACGACCA
>JAODAC010014373.1:0-22872 GCA_027575185.1 Mimaenictus wilsoni | reverse complement strand
CAATAACACACACGCACAATAACACACACGCACAATAACACACACGCACAATAACACACACGCACAATAACACACACACACACAATGACACACACACAATGACACACACACAATGACACACACATACACACACAGACACACACAGACACACATACATACACACATACATACACACACACACACAATAACACACACAGACACACATACAGACACACACACACACACCATAACACACACACACACACACACACACACCATAACACACACACACCATAACACACACACACACACACACACCATAACACACACACACACACACACACACTTACACACACACACACGCGCGCGCGCGCGCGCACGCACTTACACACACACACATACTTACACACACACACACACATATATCGAAAATATAGTTTCTTTTTAATATCGTTTAATTTTAACAAAAGCTATATTCATCCAAAATCAAAGCGCTTTTTCTCATCCCGCGTGGAAAAGAACAAATATCTGATCGGATTACAGGCAAAAGGCGTCGAAAAACAAAATTCGCATTTTTCCGATCGTTTCTTGCGCAGCCACGCGTGTTCTTTATTCATGCGCGCATTTCTTCTGCCGCGCCGACGAAAAGGAAATTTGCGTATCTACGCGACGGAAATTTCATCGAATTTTTATCATTGCAACGAAAGCGTGTTTTATTGACGCCGCATGGAAATGGATCAGAAGAAGGCGTATCTTTAGCGTCTAATTCACTTACGCGCCAGCTTTTGCTCGTTCTGCTCTGCTAATATTGATGTTTAGCCTGATGTCGCGAAGCCCAATCGTCGATTTGTGCGGCTTCTAAAGGCCGTCGGCCTCCTTCCAACAGAATGTTTTCGTCGATTTCCACGCATTTTTGGTCGTCCTGTTCCACATGACTTTTCTTCTGTTTGTGACATGAAACGAATGAATGTGCACACATATCGAACGGTGGCTGCGGCTTTGTGTACATACAAAACAGTATATATCAACGTAATCATTCCACACAACAACCTTCAAGTCGACTGTTTTACAATGTATGTTACAAAGGGTGTGGATATCCTAAAAGTTGTGCAAACACAGGTCAATCGGACAGTTTGGTTTGTTTATACCACTCTGAGAGAATGAAACACATTTCATCGAATTAGCATTTATTTGAAGGTATATTACGCCCATACTCATACATATACATGCGTAAATACACACACTTACACCTATACACATTCTCACTTACACACACCTATACACATTCACACCCTCACACACACATTTACACACACACACACACATTTACACACACACACACATTTACACACACAAACATTTACACACACACATTTACATACACACACACACATTTACACACACACACACATTTACACACACACACACATTTACATACACACACACACACATTCACACACACAAACATTTACACACACACACACACACACACACACACACACACACACATATACACATATATACATACACTTACACACACACACATTTACACACACACACACATTTACACACACATACACACACACACACACACACACACATATATTTACACACACACACACATTTACACACACATTTACACACACACACATGTACGCCCTCACATACTTACACACATACGTTTATGTACATACACTTATACACACCAACTTACACACACATACCAACATAAACATACACAAATTCCCACACATTACCATCAGTAATTGTACAAATATAGGTTAATCGAACAATTTGAACATTTTTGTATCTAACTATTTTCACATATATAAATTATAGACGTAGAAACGATCATAAAATTGCAATAAAGTTACTAAACTTTTCAAACATACTGCTAACCATAAAAAAACTTCCTCAATCAATGAGATAGCAACTTGGAATAAACTACCGAGAGATAAATAAAATCTCTAAAACGTACTCTACGTCGTTTGATGTCTTTCGCAAAGTTCTTTATCAAAGATTTATCAACGATAATTACGTTCACTCCAAAGTAAATATCGATTCGATTGTTTTAGTAGACGTTAAAATTGAGTAATTCAAGGTATATATTACCAGCGTCATACAGTTTACGCAGACTGTACTTACTATTATCACAGTTGTCATTCTCAACGCCGACGCGAGGAACAATAATAAATTATGCGCTTTGTTTGCGTACACTTAACGGTGTATGTACACGTCTACTTACCACACGCGCCACGCAATGTGTAATTCACGACTTATTAGACATTGTTGCGGTGGTGTCGCATGCGTACAGGGCGTTATTTTACGAGAAACGTGAATTAGGCGAGTTGCTGTTGAAGGTAGTCGTGTAGACTCGTTATTAATCCCCACTAGACGTCACTCTAACTTATTTTCGGGGGTGTTTACTCGTGATATGCCCAATTTTAAGAACTCAAGTCAATTGGGGTTTCGTTATGGGAGGGTTGGCTATTGATTAGGGTTAATTGCTTCTGTTTTAACAATGTGTAAACAACTCATTTCGGTTAATAAATATACGTGTTTTTTGTAATTGTATTTGTAATTCAATAATGCAGTTAACTCCTTTTTTATATGAGTTAAGTCCAGAAAAAATAGAACTTTTTTTGAATTAAGGAACGTTTTCATTAAATTCAGTATAGAGGCATTAAAATTCCATAAACTATTGATACTTTTAGCACTCTTGGGACGCTATCTCGAGCCGAGTGCGGCCGAACATGGGCGACTTTCCAGTGAGCGCCCAGTGCGTTCGGCTCAGGCGAGAGCGCACGTATACAGAGTTAAAGGAGTGGGGATGGGTTCGGAACCGACCTGTTCTCTCTACTAAGCAAACTCGGCATTTAATAAGTTCCTCGACCAATAAAAATAGTAGAAAATTCTGCAAAAAAAGGCGAGTGCTGTGGAAGGAAGGAAGTCGTGTAGACTTGTTATTATACCCCACTAGACGTCATTCCAACTTAATTTTTCGAGGGAGTTTACTCGTGATATGACTAATTTAACTCGAATTGAGGGTTCGTTATGGAAGGGTTGACTATTGATTAGGGTTGATTACACCTGTTGTAACAATGTGTAAATAACCCCATTTCGGTTAATAAATATACGTGTTTTTTTGGTAATTGTATTTATAATTGCGTAATGTAGTTGACTTCTTTTTTATGCAAGCTAATTCTCGAAAAAAGGAACCTTGTATGAATTAGAGAATATTTTCATCAAATGCAGTGTACAGACATTAGAATTCCATAAAGTACCGTCACTCTCTCGAGACGAGTGCGACCGAATTTCGTCGAGTTGCCGGTGGTCAGTGGGTTCGGCGCACGCCAGAGCGCACGTGCACCGAGTTAAAGGAGTGGGGGTGGGCGCAAAACCGACCTGTTTTCTCTACTAACCAAACTCGGCGTTTAATAAGTTCTTCGTCTTTTTAAAATATTTGAAAGTCGAATAGTGGGAAGTATCGACATTTTTATATATAATTATTCTATACTTTTTGGTATCGAAAACCTAATTCAGTATAAATAAGAACTAAGTATGTATAGCTTTTCTTGATTTTCTGAATACCATATATACGATCTGACGTGTGTTATGTGAATTGAATAGGGTTGATTACTCCAGGCCGGACGTAACAATGTGTAAACAACCCCATTTCAGTTAAGTCGAAATAAATTCGGTGTTTTTTTCTCGGTGGCTAATTGTAATTGTAGTGGCGTGCTGCTTCGGTTAATTAAAACGAGGCCTTCCGGTAGGGCGGTAGGGCCGCGTGGTTTTTCGTTAATTAATGCCCACCAGCGATTACGCCACACGCAAAGACGTCGCGCCTCTGTACTCGTGTATGCAAGTATCTGTATGTGTGTGTGTGTGTGTGTCTGTTCGTGTTTTTCACGCCAGTTTTGCGTCTTAATCGCCGTGTTTACATTCGCACGTGTGCGTACGCGCGGCATTTAGGCGCAGTTAATTCGAATTAATCATGCGATCTCATGCGCAGCGGCGGCATATTACAGCCGGTGTGCGCTCGATGGTGGCGGTTCGTGGCGCTGGGGGTGGTCGATAAAACGCGTTTCGCAGCTGGTCGATGGCTGTGTGCGTGTGCGCCCAAGAGTTGATCCTCGCACCGCCTCGCCGCACGGTAGGAGCGCGTGCAGGATTCTTTTGCTTGGCGCAAACGCTCCTAGGTGTCACTGGGGGTCTCACGCCAACGCTGCCACTTGCAGCTGAAATCCCTCACCAAATCCTCGGCGAACGATGGATAATCCAGCAAATACAGTGTAGAATTCGGAATTATGTCTTTAAATCTCCTGCGACGTTTCTTACATTTTTCCAAACATTCTTTCGTTTATTCCTAAATCTATTGACGAACTTTACATTGTTTTACAAAATTTTCTTTTGTTTTCAATTTTAGAAATTTCAAGTCAGGTAGCAATAGCTCATAATTTGTGGTTAGTTAACGACATTTGATTATAATTACCAAAATAAGATTCGATAAAGCAGTAGGGATGGACTCAGAATCGACGTATTCTCTCCACCAACTGCTTTTGCACTAGTGTCTATCATAACCCGCGCTCTATAGCGGCGACGAGTGCACCCGAACGCCCCCGAGTTGCCAGCGAACAATCGGCGCGTTGGGCGCGCATGGTCTGAGCACACTTGCGCCGTGCTAGAGGAGTGGGGGTGGATTCGGAATCGGCATATCTCTCTATCAAATACTTTTATACAAAGATTCTAGCGGACTCTGTGCCTTCGACAAGCGCAGTTCCGATCGGATGTGCATCATGCTAGAGGAGTGGGAATGGGTTCCGAAACGATCTATTCTTACTCACCCTCTTTGAAAAAACTGGTATTACGACTTTTATAAAATAGAAATAATTTTCCTTTGGCAATTAAACATAAAAAGGCGTCTCATAAGTTCCTCGTCTTATAAAACTTGTTGAAAATTCGAGTAGTGGAAGTTATTCACTTGTTACCGTCTCAAAAGTGTGAAAAAGGATGATGTAAAGCTTAAGGTTTCCGTTAGGACCTCTACGACTACGTATCCTTCCTTTTTCTCCATTTCTCAGTCAAGTCGGGGGCGGCAGCGTGTAAGGCAAAGAATCGTCGCAAAACCACTCGACCCCGAGCGCATTTCCCGCTCACTCCAGATGCTTTTTAAAGCGGATTTTCCACACACCGCACGTATTTATCACGTCGTATGCGACTTCCAGCATGCCATCGTTGCTTTCATGGCGCACCGTTAATATAATCGCATTAAAAACTGTATGAATATGATATGCACTCGGCTCGGCTCGAACCCCTCCGTGAGGCGGGCGGAGGCCATGTTTGCGTTTTGTTTAGCGAAAAGTTCAAACGGGCGGTAGGCGTTCTAATTAAATAATTGAAAAGCGACGCGTGCGCCGCTAGCGGCGGAAACTTTTGCGACCCCTCCTCCCCCCTCCCACTTCTTACCCCACTGCTGTCCACAACTCACGTTTGATAGTTGTATGCCACCCGCCCCCGCACCGAAAAATGGCGTGCGGGTACATTAAAAATTAACGAAATGTAATTAATTAAAAGCGAACGACGCTCGGCGACTTTAATTACGGTTAGGGGGTAGGGAGGCTTCTGCGTGCGTCGAGCACACGCCTCTTAAGCGTGCCCCCGTCGCGCAACACGCGAAATTAATAATTAATCTGCCGAAAAGCTTTTCGCAATTTCGACGTGGGATTCTTGTGATTTTCCGCGCAAACAAGCACTGAGGGTTTACGTTCGCCTCTCGCGCACACTTCTTCCAAGTTAATCCGGCAAATTAAAGTATACGGTTATGATTAATTTAATTATTTGCGTGTTTACTTAATAATGGCACGCAATCTGGCATGGAAAAAGCGAATTAACACTGATACGCCACGAAGCGCTCTACGTATTTGGTGTATAATTATGCTGAAATTAATGTTGTGCTAATTTAGGTCAGCATTTTGTAGAAAAAATTGAATTTTAATGTGTGTTTTTCCTTGGTATTAAAATTCAATTCCTTTGTTTTAACAATAAGAGCGCACGCATTCTTGAAATTTGAAATACAGCCATTAAAGTAGTGGCGATATGTTCACAACCGACACATTCTATCTATCTTGCTTTTTGTCTCTTCCTATTTGTGATTTTTGTTTTATATTCAATTAACCAATAAATACGAAGTATTTATTTATACATCAATCGAAAGCTGATTAAATTCTCTTCGAGAAAATGCGGAAGTTTATAGAAATTTAAAATTTGAAAGGCCTCAAAATGGTGATCAAAGTGAGTAACCGGTGAAGGATCTTTACACAACTTTCTTGTTTTTGTTTTATTCTCAATTAACTAACAAACAAAACATATTTATACATTAATTAATAGATGGTTAAATTCCCTTCAAGAAAATGTCAAAATTTATTAAAATATAAAATTTGAAAGGCTCGATAACGACGATCAAAGTGATAAAAATCTCATAGTTCTGGATAAAACTTTTTTTGTATAGACAATAAACTAATAAAACAAATTAATTTGTTGTCTATAGAATTTACTGTCAATAAATTAAATGTTTTTTTATAAATTTAATACAAAATTTGTAAACCTTCAAGACAGCGATCAAAATAACAAAAATATGAACGCTGTTGATAAAACGTTTTTGTTTTTGTTGTTCTAGTCGATTAACCAACAAACATAAATCATTTATTTATACTTCAATCGAAAGCTGGTTAACATACTCCCGGGGTATGCTAAAATTTGTTGGTATTTACAGTCATAACGACGTCCAAATAGACATCAACGTTATAAAATAGTTGAAATGCTTCCATATTCCATACACCATAGTGACATTATAGCAAAAAATGGAAGGGGTTGGTCTGGAAACGGCTTATTTTCTCTACTCTACTCCCTAACTTCGTAATTTAAGCAGTTACATTGCTTGTGGCGTCATGCTAACATGTTTCGATGTTTGCTTCCAGGGACTGTCATTGACTCTCGATCCAGCGACGAGTGATGACAGCGGCAGGGCGTCGGAGCGCCTCACCGGCTCGTCGGGAGCGCCGCGGGATGCGGACAGCTCTCGGGACCGCCTCAGCGACGCGAGCAGTCGATGCAGTTCTGGAAAAGGATATATCGTAAGTACTCCCAGCTTCAGCAATGCCGAGCGCAAAACAAAAACCAGCACCGACGGGCATCAAAAACCATGTTTAATTAACGCGAAAGCGCTTTAAAATGCGCCGTCAAAGTGGAAACAAAAGGCTCCGACGTGGAAAGCGCCGGCAGAACTTTTCAATTCTCCAGCTCGTTTTTCCGCCGCCGTATTTCCCGCGCAATGGTTACATTATGCTCGCATTACGCTCGCCAACCGGCTACATCTATGTAATTAAAATCCCTGCAAAAATGCCACCCTAATTAAATTCGCTAAGTTTTAATCCAGCTCTTATTAATTATTTAGCATGCCAATTAGTGTAATCGCATTTGCATTGATTTGATTCGGGCCTTTAATGAAATTCAATGCGCAAACTTTTCGCCGACGGCGGCCTGCGGGGGAGTTCGAAAAGTTTGTTTTTAAAACCCAATTACATAATATTAAAGCGAAACCAACCCCCCCCCTTTTTTTTTGAGGGGGAAATTTCGTACCTGTTTTCATCTCTTCTTCGTTTTTCTTTTCTTTCTTTCTGGTGAACTGGTGCTGGCTCATCTTTCGCGTGTTTGTGGCGTAAATTTGCAGGCCTAATAGACAGGCTTTTGAATGCTCCGACGCTGTGCTAACTCCTTCATTTCCCCGCGTTTCTGGCACACAATATGCCTCCGTTTTTTTTGCGCCGGGTTGTGTGTGCAAGGGAAAAGTGGGCAGGAAGTTGCGCCCATCTCGGCGAATATGAGGCATGCAATAATTCAAAAAGTTTGATGATACTTGAATTTCCTTGGGGAAAAATGTAATTTTCTTGCAAGCGTCCGCCAACTTCAAAAACTCGCAGCGCGCCGGGGGCGCACACGTGGCGCGGCGCATATTCGTGTTATTTTACTGCAATGTAATTTCAGCGGCGAAGAAAAACCTCTTTGCGTATTTTATTTCCCGAGCTCTCTTGCGCTCGTTAATTACGCTTTTAGTGTAATTTTGTGCAATTTTTGCGCGCGCGCGCGAAATGCTCGTGAAACTTTCAGACCGGCTTTAACTTATTGATAATTAGGTTTATTTAAGTTTGCTAAAATGGCATGGAGTTCTAATTGATGTTTTCTTTATTTTTTAGTGTGATAGCGAAGGAGACGATGATAAGGTAAGCGTTTTTCTCTGCATTTTTTATTCTTTATCACTCGTAAAGTCTTCAAATGATATGATACATCCAAAAGAGATGTTGAGATATTACTGAGGATAAGTAACACGATATATGCAATTTGTAGTGAATAATTTGTACTAAAACTGAAGAACTTTTAACACGTTTATTGAAATTAAATGCAAGATCATAGTTTAATTAAGACTTATTCGTGTTTTCGTCTCTTTTTATCAATTGGTCGTGCAGCTACGTTATGAATAGTCACACATTATTTCTTTTAACTACAGTTGAAAGCGGATTAAATTCTCTTCAGGAATGTGAAACATTTTGTTAAAATTTATTGTATTAACAAAAGCGTTTTATAAGCCCGTAAAGTGACAAAAATCAATTAAACGTAAAAGTATGTTTCTATGAACTTCTATAAAAACCATTCTTCATGCAACATTAATTTTGACAGCAATCGAAAGCTGCCAAAAATTCTCTTTTCGAATATGCCAGACTTACCTGAAATTAATCATTTGAAAGCACCCTTTCAGGCTTTTAAGTGACAAAAGTAAAAACGTATAATTTTCTGGCAATATCTTGGTTATTGTCATTTGTTTTTAACAGAAACAGTTAACCATATTTCCAACCATATGTATTGTGACGACAATCGAAAGCTGGTTAAATTCTTTTAGAATATGCCTGACTCCTGAAATATATTATTTGAAAGGTACCTAATAGTAATGTATCTGGCCATCGACCTAACTGGTCCTTCAGCCTGGAATACATTTTTATCTTTTTATTGTTTGATTTTTGTTTACATGTTATTGCGATTGTAATGTGATGTTGTTATTGTTGTGCTGTTGATACTGGATTTTGATGTGGGGTGATAGTGTGAATGCAGTCAGTGGTTTCTTGTTTGTGTTTTTGGTGAGTTGCGCGCCATGCGATTGTTGAATGGTTCCTGATTGTGATTTTTGTATGAGTGAATTTTAATTGTGTGTGAACTTTCTAAGTGATATTTTGCGTCAATTTTTATCAATAATAAATACACAGATGTGGAGTGCCCATCCCGGGGACTCGAACCCCGTTCGCCTACGTGGTAGACCGAAGCACTACCAACTATGCTCGCCAGGTGGGCGAAAGGTACCTTTTAGGGGGCGTTAAGTGAAAAAAGTAAAAAGTGAAAAAAGTAAAAAGTGTAAATTTCTGGAAATATTTCTGTTATTGTCATTTATTTTTAACATAACCAGTTAATCATAATTTTAAGAATTGGGGCTTCAGCGGGGGCAAAGCCTAAGAATTCAGGCTTTTAAGTGACAAAAGTAAAAACGTATACTTTTCTGGCAATATCTTGGTTATTGTCATTTGTTTTTAACAGAAACAGTTAACCATAATTCCAACAATATGTATTGTGACGACAATCGAAAGCTGGTTAAATTCTTTTAGAATATGCCAGACTCTCCTGAAATATATTTTTTGAAAGGTACCTTTTAGTTCTTTAAGTGAGAACAAGTAAAAAGTGTAAATTTCGGGTAATATTTTTGTTATTGTCATTTTTAACACTGTCAATAAGTTCTCACAATATAGAATATATTGCAATTCTTTTTTTTTTCTTATTCATTTTTACATTTTTCTATTATATATCTCTACCAATCATATTTTTATTTTTCATGGACCGAAAGGCTATGTAGTCGATTGCCTGTTGCTTTCTTGCAAAACAATATATTATTGTTATTCTCACAATAATTATTTTAATAACAATCGGAAGCTTGTTAAATTCTCTCTTAAAATATGCCTGGCTTTCCGGAAATGTATTTTTTGAAAGATGTCTTTTGTGAATTTACTTGACAAAAATTAAAAAGTCTCATTTTCTGGCAATGTTTGGATATTGTCATTGGTTTTTGTCATACTCGATTAAGCATAATACTCAAAAAAATGTATTTTGGACACCAATGGAAAACTGGGTAAATTCCCTTTTAGAAGCTGCCAATCTTTCTACGAATTTATCATTGGAAAGGTGATTTTTAGACCTCTAAATGGCAAAAACAATAATTTTATAGTTTGATACTATTATAGTTTTTTTTTTTGCATGAAGTCAATTAACCATTATCCATGTAATATTAATGTTATAATATTAAATTTGATGTTAATCGAAAGCTGGTTAAAATCTCATTTGGAATATTCCAGACTTTCCTAAAATTTATCAGTTGAAAAAGGCCTTTTAGGCCTTTACGTGAAATAGTAGTTTTCCGGCCATATTTTTGTTATTTTTATTTGTTTTTGACTTACACAATTATCATAATTCTCACAATGGATAAATTAGCTTAAACCGAAAGTTGTTTAAATTCTCTTGGATAATAAGCAAACATTTGTTGGGATTTCCAATTAGAAGGAAGTTAAAATAGGCGTGAATATTATAGAATAAAATTCGAGTAGTTTTTATCAATTTGCACTCGTTTATCGGCTCGAGGTCTGTCTGTCCCAGTGTGTCGAAGAGGATAGGACACTTGTGTGCCGATTATATTAGCGCTTGTCATTTTCCCTTTTCACAGCGCTGCGCTAAGTGACACATTAATTATTTGCGTTTTACACGTCCGCGCGCGCGTCAATAGTGGCGTCGGCTGTGCGTGATTATCTCCGGCTGGCTTGCCGGGTTTTAATTCCGATACTCTCAGGGGGGTGAGCGTGGCGTTTTCTTCCCATTTCGGGCGCTGCATTGTTCGCGCTGGTGTATTTTACGAGTTACACGCATAAAAGGGAAGCTAAATTGAAAATTGATGGTGCAACCTGATAACGCTCCCTGCCAGCGTTTCATATTCTTTGAATTTGCGCCTAGCCTACCGCCTCACTGCCACCAACGCCACTAACCTAGCCGCCTTTCATCCACCTTTGCAGCTTTGTGTGATGCCGGTAATAACCAGAGCTTGTTGCGCCAACGATTGTCTGCCGCCCCGCTCGCTCGCTTGCTTCATCTGCATTTTAAACGAAAGCGTTAGTATGCCCATTTTTGCGCTTGTCGTATCAGTTTCGTGTCGACTTTTCCTGCTGGCCGGCAGAATGGCAGGGCGATGCATGCGTGGCACACCACGAAACGCATTTATTAACGCGAAAACACGCCGTAAATTATCCAGCAATGCAGCTAAGCAAAAAGGAAAAACGCGGGTTTGTTGTTGTTGTTGTTGTTTTTTTTTGTGATGCCGCGCACCAGCTGAAAATGAATTTTTCGGTCGGAAAAACTTAATGAGATTTTTTCCTCGTTCGCGGTCCGGTCCGCCTGCACTAGGCGACGTCTTTTAGTCTATTAGCGACGGACAGATTGGCGGGCGGCGAACGACGACGCTTTTCTTTCATTTTTTTTCCGCGCTCTGCCGCCGCCGGCGTGACTTTTGTTGTTTTCGGTTGTATCTTGTGGCCCTCTTTCGTCGAGTGTTTTTCCACGCGTCGAATGGACGTGTTTTTCCTCGCAGTTTGTCGTTTTTCCAACCGGTTATATCGCGAACAAGTGTTAACGCTGAACATGACAACTTTCGATAACATAATATTTTCGTTTTTGCAATGCGTCTTATTAATTTCCTACGATTTCGTTCTCAAGAAACTGGTTCACATTTTTACGGCTTTATAGTGGTTTTTAGAGTTTTAGAGGTTATTTTTCGGCAACATTCAGAGGACAGATAAATTGTCTTTAAGAATATATGTCACAATTTATCAGTTCAATGTCATGAAAATAGACTGTAATGTGAAAATTCCAGGAATCTCCATTTCCATAAAATTTAACGTTATTTTCTAGTATTTCAGTGAGTGAACCAATTATTACAATACCTTTATTCCGATATCAGTCGAAAGCTGATTAAATTCTCTTTAAAACATTTTAAGAATTTTGTGGATTTTTTTAACGCATTTAAAACGATCACAAAATAATGGAACTGTTTATAAAAGTCTTTAAAAAATATGTATATATTGTATAAAATCATTTATAAGAGTTTCAATGTTTTTAGTACCTTTAGGTGTTATTTTGGAAAACATTTGAACGGTTCATAATGTCTCTTCGCAAGAAGATACTACGGGCCATCAAATTTTATCACTTCAATCTCTTTAAAACGGACCATAATATCAAAAATAAAGGAATAAAGATTTTTCATGAAATTTTACGATATTTTATAGTATTTCACTGATTACACCTTAACCTATTATTGCAATACATTTACTTTGATACTAGTTGAAAGCTCATTAAATTCTTTTTGCCAATTTCTCATTTTAAACATGTTTGGGGCGCTCCCAAAGTGATCAAGTCTTCTTGTATAAAAATGTATAAAATCGTTCATATTTTACAGTTTTAAAGTGTTTTAACGGTTATAGGGGTTATTTGTCGACTCCATTCGAAACATTGATACATTTTCTTTTATAATATGCTACACCCTGTCGAAATGTATTACTCCAATAGTGTATAAATAGTCTAATATGGAAATTGCAGGAATGTATTTTTCCATAAAATTTAGTGACATTCTGTAGAATTTAACTCATTACACGTGGACCAATTATCATAATACGTTTATGTCGATATCAGTCGAAAGCTGATTAAATTATCTTTCAGAATTGTTAGAAGTTTTGTGAAATTTCTCATTTTGAACAAGTTTAGAGCGCTCGCAAAGTAATCAAGCCATCTAAAAATTCCTTTAAAAATATCTGAAATGCTTGAATTTTTCCAGTTTTAAAGCGTTTTTAACTATGTTAGTGGTAATTTTTCGGCACCATTCGAAAGATTGATAAATTCTCATTAAAAATATTCTACAGACGGTCAAAATTTATCACTCCAATTGTCTTAAAATTATCTGTTCTATGAAATTTGCAAGAATGTATTTTTTTCTTGAAATTTAACGATATTTTATAGAATTTGACTGATTACACGTGATCAAATTATCATGATACATTCATGTCGGTGTCAGTCGAAAGCTGATTAAATTCTCTTTCAAAATTGTTAAGCGTTTTGTTAAATTCCTCATTTTAAACTTATTTTAGACGCTTCCAAATTGGTGAAAACGAATGTAACCTACAAAGGAAGGTAATTAAATTTTCTGTAAATTTGCTTCCAAGGAATTATACATTTCTAATAGAATGGCGAATTTTACTTTGTGATATTTTGTTGGTCAATTAGCCAATAAACATGGACGTAAAAAAAATCAATTTGGTAACTTTTTTCGTATATTGTTTATTCACTTTATATTCATTTATTTATTTGACTGCTTTTATGCGGAATAATTCGTATTTATATTTGTGTAACGTACAAGTTTGTATGTCGGATATTTTTGCTTGCCTTTTCTGCTTGTTTTTTTTTTGTTGTTGTATATATACGCGGCGCGTTTGTGTTTCATGGAGACGCGCGCAACTTTTTTGCGATTTGTTCGTCGAGCGATTTTTTGCGCCATTTCATTTTATCTCTCCGCCGGCGTTTCCAATGTTTTTCCTTTATTTTATTTCCGCTCTTCGTATTTCGTGCGGCGTATTTCACCCGAGCCATACGACAATGTGTCGGATATTTTTCCTCAATTTTCAGTCGACGGCGGCGGCGGCGACGGCAGCGATGGCGGTGGCGGCGGGCGCACCCCGTCGACGACTGGATATTTTATTCGCTCCCTCGCTGCTTGCCGGCTGGCTGCTGGCCGTCGAGAGTAAAGCACGGCCAAAGATATATAAAAAAAGCGAATGAAAAGAAGGAGCGGGGAAAAACGAGTCGGTAATAACATCGCGCAGCGCTTTTCCGCTGCGCTTTCTTTTTCCCGTGCGCCCCCTCGCCGATGTTACGACTATTACTTTTACGTTTTCTTCGTCGTGCATGAGAGCGAAATGCTTCGGCCGTCTTTTCGGATGCTATGCGCGTCTCAACTGGAGCGTGCGTTTTTCCGTCGTCGCCACCACCACTACCGTTCCCGCATTCTCTCATTTCATCCCCCCATTCCCCTATTCTATGCCCCCACACAACCCTGAGCGGACGCCCCATCTTGCGGCAATGTGCTTCGGATAGCAAATCGTCGAACATACATTTATTGGAATGGCAATCGGCGGGGAAAAAGCGGCGGCGATGGCGCAGCGCTCGAGGAAAAAAAAACGAGGACGAAAACGACGCGACGGGAGTTGTATTAAATGTTTAGTTTCCCGATAGCCACGTAATCTCAATAAATTTTATTGCTGCGCGTCGAGCAGGAGATCTACGTTCGCTCGTGCGAGTGTAGAATGTCAGTTTGTATGTATACATATAGATGGACACCAGGGGCGGCTCAGCAGAACTTCCCTTCATTTTATTTCTTCTTTTATTTTTAACAAATTTTATACTTCAACAAGGTTATAGCATAACATGACTTTTTCATTTTCTATGCATATCTAGGACGAAACTAGGATAATACTTATACCTCAGATAACGAACATTTGAGTATCTCGTATAACGAACATCTCCCATAAAATGTATCTCGTTTAACGAACACTGCGTATATCTACACCTGACTTAACGAACACCTCGCTTAACATACATTTCTCGGAATTAACATCTCATCCAACGAACACCTCTTTCTACAAACAACTTGAATAACCGTACCCATGAGTAAGTCTAAAAGTATTGATACTTTCTATTCAACCGAAAAATATCGATTATTTCTAATGTTAAAAGTATCGACACCGATAAGTATCAATTATCGAAATCAAAATTTATCGATATTTTCCATAAAAACCGAAAAGGGTGGATAATTCCTAAGGTAAAATGTATGCATTATCGAAAGCAAAAATTATCGATACTTTTGATACATACCGAAGAGTATCGATACCGATAAGTATCGATTAACAAAATATCTATTATTTTTTTCCATACAAATAATTATTAATTAATTATTAATTTCCATACAAATTGAAAAGTACCGATAATTTCGAATGAAAAAAAAAGTATGGATACCGATAAGTATCGATTATCGAAACAAAAAAATCGATATTTTCGATACAAGAAATCAATACTTTGGATACCGAAAATATCGATATTAGAAAAGTATTGTTGATATCAAATTTTGTATTGTTGGAGGCCTACGCAAGGCAACTATAAAATGTCTGAAGCTAGACCAAGTTTCGAGCCGCCACTGGTGAACAGTTCAGGGGGGAGGGATGCTGAACTACCATTACCCGTTTACATCTGCGGCGGCGGCGAGCGCTTCTTCGGTTAGTGGCCGTACGTGTTCGAAAATTCGGTTTTACGAGGCGCGGATGAGGATTGATATGGGCCATAAAGTGGTGCCGCTCGCGCGCGCTCTTTTACCGCCTGCCTTTGCGGAATCAAAACAAATAGCGCTCAACGCGCCGTACCGGTTTGCCCGCTTTTTACCCAAAACCAGCGAGCGACAGTGACAATAATCTTCCCTTTTTTGTTTGGCGGCGAAGCCAGATCAGATCAATCATTCGGGCACGCATGCGTTTCGATCGTGCGCAACCGGTGCGAAAAGAAAGCGGTGCAAATTTCATTAAGCACACCGGCCGATAAAACGAGACGCGCACGCTCGTTTCCCTCCCGTCCTACCGCGCTCTCACCCTCTCTCACTAACCCATACATGCACACACACACACACACAGACCGTCGTGCTAGCACCGTTTTAATGATGTGAAATAATCGGACGAGATCCGCAATTTATGAAGCGGAATAAAAGGGTGATAATGCTTTACGACATCACAGTATGTTTGTCGTTTGAGGATATAAATGACGGACGGGGCGAGATGGGGTGGCTGCGCTCGAAACGCCGGCGAGAGAAAGATCGTGATAATGTGCAAGGAGTGCACGACGAGTTCGAAGCGCGACGAAACCGGAAGCGACGACCGACGACAGCGTCGTGCAGGAGTTTTCAGGATATTCCCTGTCTTTGGCGTTTTATTTCGTGTCAGCTGGTTTATCAACTTCTTTTCACGCTCTTACTATTGTAGATGTTTCTACATTTGTCTGACAGTAAACGTATTACGTCTTTATTTTATTATAAAAATGATTTCCTTGCTTTTTAGGAAATGTATCATATAAGAATCTCACTATAAAAAAATTGAACTAAAGAGTGGTTCCAAAAATACAATAGTACAAATATATTAAATACGAACGTTTTGTAGAGGCTTACCTAATAGTTGCCGACGTTTATCACGAGATTTATTGTCATGAGGGCGTTCTTACGTCGTTTTCCAAATGCATTTCGGCAAATAGTATTTACGTTTAACTATTTTTGCGTCATACTTTACCTCGTGTCATTATACCAACTGCAAATCACGATCTTGTTGCAAGTTGCACATTTTGGAATAATATATAGATCTTGCACTTTTCCGGATATGGCCAGGAGGTTTATAGGTCCATTTTGAGTCCCTAGTTCAGTCCCTGTTTTCCCTTGATTACTTGATTAAGGTGTGAGTGTTTTGCACCATTCTCTGTTCGTGATCTGTTCCATCCGTGTCTTTATTCCTAATTCTTAGGTCCATTTCCATGCTCCACGGATTTCTTGGTCCTCCTTTTTTCATTTATTTCCTGGACTTTTCCATTCCATTATCTGTTTGATTACTTCAGCCTCCTGTCACCTCCACACTTGATCCACTTTAGTTTAACTTTCTTTCGCTTCTTTGTTTCTTTATTTTCTTGTCTGTTAATTTGTTCATGTGTATTATTTATTGTCATTATTTCTGATACATATGAGATTGTTAGACTTTCAGTCTCTTCATTGCTAGTCTGTTAATCGAACAAAGTTCGATATATTTTTGTTTTGGCCACCTTCCTTCTTTTTAGTCTACGTTCTGCAGGGTTCTTTTATTGGCGAAGTTTTCTATGTCGACCATGTGCATTTTATTCAATGATTTTCTTTGACTTTGAAATTTTCGTGCCTTTTTATTTCCCGGATACAGCCAGGAGGTTCGTAGGTCCATTTTGGGTCCTTACATCTGTTCTTTGTTACCGCATGTTTCCACCTGATTACTGCATGAGTGCTTGCACCATTTTCTGTTCCTTCGTTATCTGTTCCTACCAGTCATTTGTTCCCAATTCTTAAGTTCGTTTCAACTCCCATTCTCCTGGTATTTTTAGATATTCTTTTTTTCATACTTGCTGGACGTCAATCAAGTTCTTCAAAAAAGTTAAATCATAAACTTTTCGATGTTATATTTCAATTCCATAAAGGTCTCCAGCCCTAATTCTGAAACATTCGTCTACGAAAGCGAATTTCGAGTGTTTACCCATCTGATAACGTTCGTGCGACGAAACCGGACAACAATTCACGGAATTTACTTTGAATTGCACCCATTCGACAAGTAGAAACGCTTCAATACGAGATTACACCTCTTACTCTTAGGCCTCGTTCATACTCGACTCGCAACGATTCGCCACAGAATTTAATCATCTAACTAACTAGAGGCTATCAAAGCAAACACACTTGATAATTCTCCATACCATCATATACTTAAACAGTAATCACCCAAACAGATTGCATTGAGACCATTGCTAATTCTTCAACCATATGAGCACGCGTTTTTTTATTTGAACCCACTTTTTTAATTATAGCATGTTTTTTGAACGTGAGCCCATTATTTTCGAAGAAGTACCAAGCGTCCTGAATACTTTAAACGAAATATATAGAGAATAACTTGTAATAATCAAGTTTGAAAGAGACCTTACTCTTCTTACTGCTTATCGAGCTTTTTATTGATCACCTTGATTGGTATGCAACCAATCAATATCGGCGATAATGAATATTTTCGTTGTATTCACTGCGAGCGTACTCGTCGAGAATTCGGCGTTAAATCTAGGTCAGACGACGATTTCAGCCTTGCCTCAACAATTATTCATTTGTTTTTCGTCGTCGTTATCTGGGATTACAACAAGCACTGTATCGCATTGTTTGATTTACATTTTGTCGTTTCTATTAGTTTTTCGCGATAGGCGCGCGTGTTTGCTGTGTTAGAAACGAAACACAACTGATAAACAATTGGCTTATTAATATTTAAACGCTTCACGTTTGCATGGCGTTGGAATATGCAAAGTGATTTTCGGAGGTCCAAAAAGGTCCTTGTTACAATTGTTGTCAGTACCTTTAAAAATCTTACTCCGAACAGACATTTGCTTTGGGTATTGTTATTTTAAAATAAGGTTAGGTTAGTTTATTTTAGGTTTTCTTCTAGATAATTTAAGTTAATTCTTGTGAAATTATTGTTTTTTTTTTAACATATGTTGTTGATAAAATGGTTGTAAAGTTAGCGTTACTAATTCAAGTGCCTTTCCATTCATTCTCGAACAATTTGATTCAACTTTGTTTTACTGTAAATTAATTCCCATGAATATTGCGTATTGTACGCCCGATAAAGGCACAAATTACGCTGAAAATGTGCTTGCAAAACGTACGCAAGCGCTGATAAACCACAATTTCTAATCTGACGTAACGTTTGCCATATTCTGCGCCCCCCTAGAGTGGTGAGTGTGAGAGACTCTCACTGCCCGCCCTTCAGCCACACGAAAGATCGCAATCAGGACGTGCGGCGAAATTAAAAACTAAAAATTTAAATTCTCGCGTGTGTATCATTCCATCACGCACGCCTGCGCCAGAGCGGGCTCGCGCGCCGCGGCGAAATTGCGAAGGTACATAAAACGTTTTAGTGCATGTAATGAAGGCCGACGCTCGTTCGACGTTAACGTTTAACGACTGTTCAATAAAAGTCGCCCCGCGCCTTCACGGGGCGCTGCGGTGGTGTGTACAAATGTGTATGAGGAGTGTGTGTGTGTGTGTATGCGCAAGCCGAAACATAAACGCGCGGAAGAAACGACGCCCATAAACTGCCATTTAATAAACTTTTAATAGCGTTCGCACATTAAAAATTTGCCGCGGCGCATAAAACGCGCGCGCGAGCGCACACCACACGTATCTACAGGGTGTGTTGCGCATGCGCGACTCACGTCATTCGGAAAAGCGGGCATGCGTGAGTTTAAGTCACGTCGCACAGAACCACATCATATGATGTACAATGAAGCGCAGGCGCGACTTTACGTCTAGTGACACAAACGATGTGCGATACATCACTGAAACTCGGGTTTAGGGTAACCTGTTAACAGTTTGTCTTCGAAATGAAAATACGTTTTTTTTTTCAGGTTTTAATTGAAGTCGTATCATCGGAACCCTGGGTTTAGGTTAACATGATCAGAGTAACCCACAAGTTAAAATTTAACTCTGGGACTTTTATTCTTATAGGAAATTCAAATTTCATGATGATATTATTCTGCAATCCTAATATATGCGAACGTAACTCGTGTATAAATAATAGTATATTGTACAACGAGCATGCAATGCCTCAGTAATAAAACTTTTATGGACACATTACATATCTTGTTTGTCTAGAACAACGTCATCTACCAGTACTATTATGATCAGCCGTAGGATATTTATATCATTTCTCTATTATTATATTATATAACATAAGTAGGAAAAGAAGCATTTTCTTATATAGGCTTTGGAATTTCTTATATAGCTCTGAAATAGTGTACTGCGAAGTACGGCTCTGCACGCGTGCTGCCATCGTGTATGGATCGCAATAAAATTAAATTTATACCTTTATGATTTACGACGCTTTCTTTCATTATGCGTTTTATCGCAAACGACGCGATAAAGTCGGCGAAATTCCGCGCGCCGATAAACATTTATTTCCGGCCGGATTTAATTAGCCACTCACGGATTTAATTAAGCGGTGGTTGGCTGTGCGCGGCATATCCACCCTCAGTCGCGCTCCCGGCGTGAGGGTGTCGGCCGTGGCGGCTGGTATCAATTTGTAAGAATAACGCACGCGTTGCGGAGTCATCCGATAATATGTACATAATGTGTGAGAGGTATGTGGGATAAAAGGTGGAAAAGGTGCGTCCTGCTGTGGAGCGCACGAGCGTGCAAACGGCGCGACGCGTATGCGCGTGCGCGCGAGCTTTCCTGCCGGCCTGCTGCTTGAGCGCATGTATGCGTGCGTATGCATGTGGCGACTGCGTGTGGTGGGCAGGAGCAGGGCGCGCACGCTTCGCGCTTCAGTCGCTGCTCGTCATTTGCGGTGCGCGCGTCTCGCGCTCGTTTTCGCTGCTCGCAAAGCAAATCGCTTCGACTCCAACAGTCGCGATAACAACGCGTGTGTGCCCCGTCTAACTGCCTGCCTCTGTTACCGTAACGTTTGTGCGCCAAAAAAAAAAACTGGGATTACGCGAGTGTAGCGTTTCAGTGCAGCTAGAAGCTTTTCAGTGCAGCTAGAAGCTTTTCAGCGCCGCGGCTGTAGGCATTTTTGCAGTGGAACTCGTAGTTATTCAGTGGAACACGAAGCTTTTCAGTGAAGCGCGAGACTTGTCAGTGGAACGCGCTACCACTCTCTTTTGGGAATATAACGCAGTCTGCATCGCGGACGCGCATTTTTGATAAGGTGATTTGGCCTATCGTTTTATCTGCGTTTGAAGTCTTTGTTTGTATTTCACAACCGCATAATTACGAATTGTAGTCGGCCCTGCCTGCCTGTTGCCACTCCGTCGGCCGCGGCCCGCACGCTTATCGCGTTTTAATCTCGCCTCTGCTGTATAAATAATGCTCCAGCGCGTCGTACACCGCCGTCGCGCGCGCGTTGTTCTACTTTACAATTGATTTTCACCGGCGTGTTTTCTTCCCGCGAAGGGGCGCACCGTTGCCACCGGCCGACGAACGGCTGCCCGTCGGTGGCAGCGCCAGCCAGTTTCGCCTCCCTGCTGTAATTAACGTCGCTGCAGCGCTAATTTTATTAATTGCGGCTAAATGACATGTTAATACGACGCGTGATTAGTTCGAACATGCCAGAGTTAATCGGATTATGCAAGCGCTTAGCTCTAACCAAACCTCTACCAATTTGCAACGCATTGACGACATGGAAAGAATGACTACAACGTTTCAGACAACGCTTTTTTTTTCCATTTCGTCAATTTGTAAATATCACCGCCCGCTGTTATAGCCATGTTAAAAATAAAATTAGTATTTATAAATAGATTAGTATAGATGTCGACATTTTATTTTCTATCTACGAGGCTTTTGCTTTTGGCTTTCACATCGCGCGTTCGAGATCATTTTTTTTTTCGCTTATATTTGACACACGGGCATCGCCTCGCGTGATTTAATTTTATTTCGTTTTTATAGTGCGCGAGCGCGCGCTTACACGGGGGCGGGCCCCACCGAGCTCTCGTGTGTGTATTCTTTTTATTTATTCCCCATTTTTCCGGCCGCGCCGTTTTGTAATTTCGCTGCCGGCCCGCGCGCACCGATCCGCGGGGGGATCGATACTCGCTTTTCCCGGTTCAACGAGATGTCGAGTTTTCGCTGCTTTTTTTTTCTGCAGCGCGCTCGCGTTGTTGGCGTGCGTGGTCGTTCGTTGTTTTTTTTTTCGCTTCGCTTTATTGTTGCCTTCGTTGTTGTTTGTTTCTGGTCGCGCGCAGAAAACTGGTCGGGGATAATATTTGCGCTCGCAGCAAGCCCCGGCCCCGTAATTGAATGCGAAATGTGAAATACAAATAAGGAGACGCGGAAAACCAGTCCGGCGGCGCGAGCGACAGAACTGCAATGATCATTTGTACCATCGACGGCTGCACGCCGTGTGCATCGTTGTAGGCGCACCTGTTTTCCTCGACGTTTCGAAACGATTTGATGTATTCGCAGAAAGATGCGTTCCAAGTGATTGTGGCTTGTCGAAACAAGCACAAACTGTCCAACATCCATTACTCACGTGTGTCTTATTAGTTATTAATTGCCCGATAAGTAAGTGGCTTTAAACTTACGATAAGTCATCTGGAAATTATCAAACTCTCGAAAAGTGATTTAATCCACTTTATTTTGAAGTGTTTACTGCTTTGCGGAGGGCAAATCGCTTCTGAGAGTAACGGTCACGACGTTTCTCTCACTCTCAACAAAGTGCTTAGTGAGCAGCATGTTTTTTTTTTGCCTCTAAAGTAAATATGTGCGAACCGCACAAATATAAAGCATTTGTTTGAGTATATTCATACATTTCTTGAAAAGCGTGAAAATAAATGTGTAGGCGAACTCTGAAAATGTTTAGTGAAATATGAATACGAAGAAGTATGAATTCAATTAGTGCTTTACAAAGATAATAAATAATATTATAACCTGAAATTGAAATAAATTTTCCTGTTGGAATGACTTCAATTTTATTCAATGCTATTTTCGCCAATTTAAACATGTCATGTTTAAATTTATTACTAAATACTATTACTCAAAATTTATTACTCTTCAATGGGTCGTAAATGTTCGCGAAACTAAACTTTCTTCGTAATTCTAGTAATATTATTAAAATATGCAATTTTGAAACGAAGTATTCGTAAATAGAGGCATAAATTTAAAATTCGCATATAAATAATAAACTTGCGATAGCTGTGGGCGAAATATGTCGAAAATATATCGATAAATATCGAAATGTCAACGATGCAATATCGACATTAACGTTATTTTGGTTTTGAAAGATGTTAACGATGCTAGCTAATTCCAATCATCTCTGTATCGATATTTGTAAACGCCCGTCCGGGTAGCTTAGTGGGTGGCACCTTGGCGTATCACGCCAGCGGACGAGGTTCGAGTCCTCGGGGCGGGCA
>JAODAC010014362.1:0-22879 GCA_027575185.1 Mimaenictus wilsoni | reverse complement strand
GTTTGCTGAGGATGGTGGAATAAAACACCGAAACCGGTCCAAAATTGATATTTAATAAAGATATAAAGAAGTAACACGAAACAACACAACTTATTATTTCAACTTTATATAGGCATCAACAATCATATAAAAATTAATATCTATTGATGTTAAAAACATGTTTTCATGTACTCCCATGGACAAAGCAATAGACATTCTTACTGAGCATATATAAGTAAAATTCTGGACTACCTATGGGTTCACCACTATCACTCCTACTTGCCGAAAATTTCTGGGCTACTTAGGTCAGCATATATTTAACTCCGATCTCCCCCAAACAAAAATATCATGAAATGGTGTAGTTTTTTTTTTGCATATGGTTAGAGGCAAATAGACAACTAGACAATTTTTTTGTTAACATTAATTCTTTATAGATTATAACAAGATAAAAAAAATCCAATAGAAAAAATGAATAATGCTACCATTAATTTCCTGGACATCGTAATTAAACGTATCTCAAATAAATTAGATTTCTGGATTTACAGAAAACCTACAACTACAGATGGTATTAGACTATTTGATTCTTTTCATCCCCTTTCAAGAAAATTATCATCTCTCAACTCTCTCGTGCATAGACTAAGATTTATCCCTCTCTCACCAGCTAATTTTAATTTAGAATTAAACACAATTAGCACAATTGCTAGAAATAAGGGGTACAATGACAACTGGGTCGATAGAATTTTAATAATTATACAGCATAAGTATACAAAAATTCCCTTCTTAACATATATAAGTATTAAAATATTTCATCAAAATCCGACAGAAAACTCCATCAACTATATTATAATTTCTTTTATACTAAGCATCTGCCAAATTTCGTTCAAATCGGTGTGAGTTCAAGTGTGCCCTCTCTTTATTATAGCATATTTAATATTTACGTTGCATTTTCAATTATTTGTACTTTGAAAGCTACTATAGTAAGTAAAAATCAACGAAATAATTGTTGCTTCTTAAATATATGTTATACATCTATCTATTTATTGTTTCCGAAATTTTCCGAGATTTTCTAAAGTTATCATTCTGATATACTTATTGAGGTTCTTTATAGTGCGCATTATATGTTTCATAAGTCGTGCTCTGCTTAAGTCATACCATAGGCAAAGTTATGGACTATAGTCATGCAACTGATCTGTCTTTAGAGTGGAAAACCTTTATTTTTAATGAATAATTATGATAATAGTCCCTAAAATGAAATATATTTCTATTTAAAGAAAGAAATCGTGTTAGTAAGGAAATTAATCAATACAAATTTAAGTCAAATTTAATTTGGCATTTAATCTACCAGTGGACCGATTGTGTCGAAAGCATGAGTTATTTATTAGCTCATCACGTGAGGAAATTGCTTAAAATTCCTGTGAAATCGCTTGAATAATCGATTGAAAGTTTCTATTACCGCATGTCTTCTTCAATTTAAATAATTAATTGGTTTGTATCATTACTCGCTGAATGTGAACGAATAGAGTGAGTTTGAACTATGTTTAGCCAGTTGAATGAAGTGGTTTAAATCGTGAAATTACTCTAATCTATGCTTAAATTGGATGAGTTAGAAACTTGTGGAATTTCTTAAAGTAAGTTGTAATGGATTAAGTGCACCTCACACAAGAGGTATGCATTTAACCCCACTGGTAATACGAGCCAATGGTTATATCGTCAGTCATATTTTAAATGTGAACATTAAAACGTTTGGCAAATTACACAAATTGCTCTCCATTGACATTTTCCTCATCTATGGATGTTTGTTATCTTAAAATTATCTACAGCAAGTTTCAAATTAAAATGTCAAGAAATGATGAAGTTATAACTCTGCTGATTGAATTGATTTGTTCTTTAGCCAATTTTTTTTTTGAAACCATGTTTTTCAAATCAACAACAAACATATCTCAAAAACCAATCAACCAGTCAATGGACATGATGTTAATTTTCTACATTTTGTGTTTTTATGGTTATTAATTATTTAAAAAAAATCCATTAACGAATTTTTGATTGAGAATTACTCTGTCATATTTAAACCGCTCGCGCTTTTGTCAAAAATCGGTATTTTCAAAAGAAGTCATGGCTAAGACTAAATTATTGTCTATATTTTAGTAATCCGTTGCATTGCATGTATGTTATGTTTTCTATGGTACTGTAGTTACTGTTTTGCATATGGTGTTACCTAAAAAGAACCATGATCCGATATTCCGAATAGCAACCAATGAAATGTGCCAACACACGTCCTTTTGCCTTTATTTTATTATGATTTATGCATCAAGAATACATTTTCTAAAGCAAACGAAAAAGTAATGAATGAAAGTCGCATTTAAACGGCCCTTGCCGCCAACGCGCGCCCAAAATCACCGTTTCCACCCTTGTATCGGTATATACCATTCTCCCTGTTAGATGTTCCCTTTTAACATAAGATATGTCAACCTAAACTAATAAAATCTGAGCCAATTCGAATATATGGAAGTATGGAACTTTATAAAACAAGTTAATTCAATCTTTAAGATTCTTCTATTTCTTGGTTTTAAAATCTATAAACAACTAAATATAATGCGAGAATATTAACATCTAGAATGTCAAATATGTTCCTGGTAAACATAGTAACTTTGTACGTCGCCACGTCGAATGTGTTTGCACTAGTATTTATGTAATGTACGCAATTTGCGATGTTAATTGCAGACGATATAATTAATTGCGCTACGCGTATTTTGCCAAGCGCAACATGCGCCAGCCTCAATCAAAGTCTTTGTGCTTGTCGCCATTCCAGCGAGCGTTCGCGTGTGTAAATTACGATGGGACGGGTTAAAAATATGACAGTATCATCGCCACATCTGCCGGGCTTCATTAAACCCAACCGCTTTGATCTTTACGCGTACGGCTCTTACATCTCGCTCTGCATTTGTTTCCGTCGCCCATCTAGGTGTGTGCACAGCTATGGGCATACTAGCACAGCGTCAAATCATCTCGTTGAACACCTACGAACTAATTTGTCACGAACTCATTCGCGTGTAATTGTTTCTAGATTGCGCATTTCAAGGTAGATTCGCAAATGTAGGGACTTATTAGCTGGGTGCGTTGTTTGGAAAGACAACGAAAGACGGCGTACGCTTACAATTGACGCGTTGAGATGATAGGGCTGGTATAGAGTGTTAGCTGAATGTGTAATAGGAGACGCACCGGCGCCTTCACCAATTCGCTACCGGAAGCAATCATTATATAACATCAAAGGGACATCACGGAACTTGTTTATGATTATTATTTGAATTATTTTTATGTTTATGATGCTGATGAAGATGTAGAGCATCTTATATTTAATTAATGTAGAAAAATGAGGATGTTTCGCACTTGTATACACTTGGAAAGTGATTTTCAGGAGGAAAAACACTATAAATTTATCAATTTCCAATATATTTCATTAAATAGATTAAAAAGGGCGGCTTTTCCACACATTTAGTCGTCTTGGCCTCATATTATTATGATTTATACATTAATAAAACGTTGGAACAAACTTTAGTATTGCGATCAACAAGCAACTAATGAAATGTATTAAAGTACGTACTTTCAATTTAGTCATCATGACCTCCTGTTATTATGATTAAGAAGACGTTGGAACAAACATTTTATAAAACACATGGAAAAATACCAAACGTGAGTCACGATTAAACGACAGCGTGCCCAAAATTGCCGTTTCCACACGTATATAGTAATATTGACAAAAATTATCGTTTTATTTTGCTATAATTCCTTTGAAAAAAACTAAACTATTGATGTATTTATTTCTTAATAAGAATAATTATTACTTGATAATCCTACGGATAATTAGTGTAATTACACGATGTAATTAAAGAAACGTCGTCCTTCGTTGAATTATTTACCGCAAACCGAGCGTAATTAATTAAAGAAAACCCTTCGACATCCAGGAAAAACTTGGGTAAAACTTCTATTAATAAAACATCAACTTGTTTATCTACGATCTACATTCAGCGGGTTAATTGAAGGCTGAATTGATTGGCCGTCTAATGAACTCGCAGCTACAAACAATTGTTCTTGAAGCAATAGCGCCCAATAAAAACTTAAACACGTCGCAAACGGCAAATTAACATACGAAATTAATTAGGAAAAGAATGTATGTGAAAAATTACACGCCTGGAAGTTTTAATTGATGCCCGCCGAGAATGATTAATCGAATTCGCAATTACGTCGGTTATTAATGAATGTGTGCGACGTTAGATCATTTCGAGTAGATTCGCTCGTAGATAAATTAAAATTAGGAAATTCGATTTGCCATGCTATCTGCGTGTAATCGCACATCGTTTAAATTGCTCCCTGCTGTGGGATGGCAGTGGCAGTCGGGAGGGCATGGCGCAGGTAGACACATTCGTATCGATATGCTGGCGCCCTTAAGCGTGAGGAGTGTGGGTGGATGGGTTTTCAAAAAATCGTGCTTGTTAGTCGTATCTAGGCGAGTATTCGACGGCGGCGGCGAGCGTGCAAAGGACTTGAAGTAGGTGTTCGTAATTTAAGTGAGTTTAGTCACGCATAGATCAGCGCAGTGCTGTAACACACCAACATTCAAATCTACGAGAGTTTAATAAAAGCACACCAGCCGTAGTTGGAATAGAAGTAATTTATAGTTTTCTATTCCATAGCATTGGAAATATGTTGAGTTAAAGGGAATTAATGGGTTGGAATTATGCAACCGAAATAACATTTCTAAATAGTTTGAATCATGTATAATGGATTACGTAATTTAGTGGTAAATGAATTGTTTTAATACGGTTTAGCTTAAAAAGACATATATCTCTTTTTGGGGAAGGTTGGTTAAACCATACCACTGCCTAGGTCGTACCTTTCTTTTTCGTTGACTACGATCTAAAATTTTGTAATTATTTCTTATTAATTAATTCATTTCTTATTAAATCATACCAACGGTGCGAATTAAACTATCATGAACCACTGCTAGCACTGATTGATAACGAAGTGAATGCACTTGGTCCGACAGAGGTGAGATTAGGACGGTACAGAAAGGGGGATGTGTACTGCGTTGGTAGTCCTTTGTAACACCGTAGAGAACACACTGGGTCCACATTTAGTCCTTGAATGACCAGAAATGAAAAGATTATAGGCCGACAACTTATAATCTTTATCCCGTTGGCGTTGTCTCTGTTGTCGCGTAAGCGAAGGGAGGGATAATATGAAGTTCAAGGCGGTGTTTGGGTAGTAAATAGATTTATTTAGTAAAAATTTAAACCTTGTAACCGGTAGTTACTGCCCACAACATTCTACTCCAGCTACAATGGAAGAGAGAAGGTATTCCCGTTCTCGCATCCTTTTAGTCTGCTTTCTCTCCCTGTCTCTCTCTCACACTGCCTGTATCCATTCTTGGGCCTAGGCACATAGTATGAGCAGCTACGTACACACGTGTTTGCTCTTGAAGTTCCATCTGGTAAAGCAAACCAAATATAACTTAACTTAAGCGTGTTCACACCATCCACTTAAATCTCTGGAACCGTCTTGTATGTATCGTATATATTTATTGCATAACGGCACAAAGATTTCAGAGACTTTACATAAATATTGAATTAACTTGTCATTAGACTAAATAACTTGGCGACATATATAATAAAATCTCAAAATTGCTACACCTTTTTCACCACTTTTCAATAGATATCAATGGCCATTTTTTGTTACCACAATGTACTTTTATAGTCCAAAATTTGCAATGGGAAAATGACTCTGCAAAATATATATAATCTTCCATGCAGCCATATTTCCAACAACTCTTCTTCTTTAAGACGTTCTTCTTCTGCTTCTTGTTTAGGCATTTTGCCTGTTCTTACTTCAGTCAGGGTTTAAGTGGTCACTCCATCTCTTACGAGGTCTTCCAAGGAATCTATTTTCCTGTGACGATTTATCTTGTGTTATTCGGAGTATACTTGTTTCGTCCATTCGCCCTATGTGGCTATGCCATTCGAGTTTTCGGTTCTTGCACCATTGCACTATGTCTTCTATATTGATGCAAACTCTTCGGATGTCTTCATTCTTTATACAGTCTTGAAGAGTTTTGCCCTCTATGTTTCTCAGTATTTTCATTTCTGCTGTTCTGAGTAGTCTCAGGGTAGTTATCGTGTCTGCACTTGTTTCGCCGAGTACGTTAGGATAGGTCTAACTACTGCCTTAGATATGTTCCCTTCAGTTTATGTTCTTGCGTGCTTATCGTATTTCTTAGGCATTCTGCTACTCACAGTCCCATTTTGACTTGTGCTGCTACTTCCTTATCCACTACTGCATAGCTTGAGATGTTTATGCCCAGATATCGGAATTCGCTCACTTGTTGGATGTTGAATTTGCACCTTATCGCGAGTAGTGCTATAACATTTAAGGCACTTAGACCATTTCATCCATAACAAGAGGTCCCATTCTTTTAAAAGTCTCTCTCATTTCCTTTTTCTACTTTCTCTGGTTTTCCACATCTTCCTTACTTCTGTTTTATTTTCCAGTCTTTGTAGATGATCCCACTAAGCCAGCTGAGTGCTTGCAGTATAGTCTTCTACACGTGGAAAGTGTTGTTTTATAATTATAATGTTCCTGATCGTGCACATCTCCATTGACCCAGAATGGCTTACACAATATTGGCGATACTTATTGTTAGTGTGGCTTAGCTGCAGCCCCACTACACGCAATGTTACAGAACCATTCATAGGGAGAGCCATTTTTTTACTATTCCTTTTGCTATGGGATTGTACATCTTACTTGTGCTGCTTAAACGTCTCGTCACTTCTTTGACCATTTTCTGTCAGGCCTTAAATTAATCACTTGATTTTTTTTACGCACAGGATAGTAACTAGATTTATTTAGTAAAAATTGAAAACTCGTAACAAGTAGTCACTGTCCAGACTTAACCTTTCTCGCAGTATCATCACTTCCTCTACAACTTCTTACACCATCTACACCGGCAGAGGAAAGGTATTCCCGTCTTCGCAATACATCCTGTTATGGTGCCCTCTCTGTTTCTCTGGCTCTATCTTTTTCTCTCTGGATATATTCGTTCTCAGGCCTAGGCACATAAAATGAGGAAAATATATTTTTTCTATTACTTCACCGTCAATTTGTATTTCATAGTTGTCGTTGTCTTGCGCCATTGTACACATCCCGATTTGTCTTCCTCTTATTCATTCTTAATCCCGCTTTTCAATCTCACCAGGGAACGACCTATGCTTCCATTTTTCTGCGGGTTGCTGGCATTTTGGTCAATCACCGCGAAATCAAATGTGCAGGACCCTATTTTCCAAGTTTCAAAATTAGAAGTATTTTTATGTTAGAAGTTCGACATAATCGTACCATATTTTTCAAATATTTTGCAAATTTGGAAAATAACATTTATTTATTCCTTTCAGTTATAGTTTTTATTAGTTTAGTTTTAGTGTTTCAGGGTTATTTACTTAAAAAGTACCTGGGTTTAGAAAGTAGTTAATATGACATTTTATATCACAAATATGAAGAAAAATTAAGGATAAGTCAAATATGATCTGTATGCGACAATGTAAGCGTTGGAAAATAATCACAAAACGGTTTAAAAATAGTGTGATGGAAATTAATAAATACGGGACCAAATCGTATAATTAATTGATTCGTTAAAAATATGTATACTATTAGATGAGAACAACACTATTGTTTCCTGCCTATCAATAGAATGTAACAATCAACATTTTACAGCTATACTTGATTCATATTTTATATATTTTCATTTCAATTTCTCATCAAATTAATTAAAACAAGTACAATATAACAGTATTCCATAATTATGTTAACCAACCTTTTGTAAAATATTCAATGTTGATTTGCTACAATATGTAATATGGTCAAATAATAATAAATATTGTCAAATATGAGTATTTAATTATATAAAATGTTATAACCTTATTTCCAGGGCAGCAATTAAACGTATTTCAATTGAAGCTATTACAATAGTTGAATGGCGGCATTGCTCCTGATTAACATATACTGTTAACGATTATGTCAGAAGCTGTTTCCATCGCATTACTTCGAAATAACATTTAATTGAAATTATAAATTGTAAATCATTTCCCAATTCTAATGCATTGACAATTTACGGATGTATTTAATTACACGCTCAATGCACTGGAAATAAAACGGAATTAACGTATTTATTTGGGTTTTAACTTCATGAAATTATATTAAATATAACCGGCACGCGTAATTATTATGGAAATATTCTTTCATAGTTTTGTTAATACATTTGAAATACGCTATGTTGAATATTTATGTTTTTAATTGCATCATTATATTAATATTTATATAAAATTTTCATTTATTCAAGTATATTTATTTTAGGTATTTGTTGATTTTTATTAATGTTTATTTACTTTACACAAACATATAAATTATGAAAAATATTTATTAGTGTATATTTACATGGTGTAGTGCTAAGCTAGACTAAATTGGGAAGGGTGATTTTTAAAATGTATTATCTTCGACCCCAACCGAAAACAAATAATAACGTAACGGGAACCATTGGTGTTTCTTAGAAAATATTTTTGCAATTCGTGTTTTACGATGCCAAGTGTCGATTTATGAAGGGTCTGGATAATTTTGAAAATGTTTGACAATATTGGGGAGCACTTGGCAGAGATGTATAGATTTATGGTGCGTACATTTAGGTATTGTAAGGAACACGTGGGAAAATGCAGCCAAAGCTATTGGATTTTGTTTGAACTCGTTCGTGACTACGTTTCGTCCGTCAACTGATGCGTTGCTCATCGGAAACTCTTTCACGCTGGTTTCGCTGGACTCGACATGTGCGAGCCAGGGGTTCTAGTTTTGTTGGAGAAGTTGGTAAGACTTTCTGAGCATACCCTGTGTGCCTTGTGAGAAAATCAGAGGAAGGCGCGGTGTGCTCGGATTGGTCCAGGGTAAGTTCGTGAGGTAAAAGATAGTGGCGAAGTAACTGTAAATTTGTGTAAATAAAGATAGTCGCAATTCAAACTTCGACGTGTCAAATTCTTTCCGCAGCACAATCATTAATGACAAGGAACGGGTAGTACGGGTCCTGCTAAAATAAAAGACCTTCGGCGTTTTCGTCGAAGTTTGATGTTGTCAACAGGAGGACCTCTTTACGCACTACTCCGTGTTTAAGGAGACAAATAACGCACAACATTTGTTTGATAAATATTAAAGTTAAAGGAAATATACATGGATTAACGGTTGGCCGGTATAACACTAATTTTAAAGTTGGTCATGGCGTCTAAATCAAATTACGGCGCCGTGCGTAAAGAATCAAAAACGCACAGCGCCTGTTTGATCAATATGTCAACGGAAAATATAAGCCTGAGGTCGTTGCAGCCGGGACAACCCGAATTTTAGAGTTGTCTTTGGCCTCCGAACAAGATGATCATAGTTAAAATATAGTACGTTACTCGAACGCAAACATTCTATTCATGCGTAATATGCAATTTCCTACTCGAGTAATATACTACTTTTAGCTATAAAGAAATAACAATATAAATGAAACTAAAATATCAAAGCTTTTCCATATGTACATAAATGAAAACTTGTAAACTTAATAAGCTTCTTAATAAGCTTCCATATATTAATGCTTTTTGTTTCTCTTTTAGGTAAGTCACGTCGGCATAACCAAATGCAACTAAGTACGTCTGGCAAACAAGTAGTAAGTTGCGAAATATCTTTCAAGCCACTGCAAATGACATTGTTCGAAATTTGACACAACGGTTTTTAGCGTTGAACATGCATACTCGTCGCCCACGTATGCGATCACACAACGCGCGTACATGTAGATTATTATAGCGCGCTTGCTCAGCGCAAGCAAAATTGAAACTTGAGGCTGGGCGCGTGGCCAACCGTGAAGAGGTATAATTACTTTAGAACTAATTAACACAACAGGCAGCGCTGCACACTTGCGGTCCGAGGCATTGCCTCGTTTTGTGCTGTTTTGTGTCATACATGCTTCCGCCGCACCAACCGCCCACATCACAACCGCCACCATCGCCGCCGTCGCCTCTAACGCTGCCGACGCCGCTCGAAGAGTAAGCCGGCTGCAGCAGCGCCAAAGTTGCACCACGCCACGTTGCCTGTGCATTGCCGTAGACACATCCATGAAATTAACATGCAAACTTCTTCCAAAGTTATTTCGAGCTGGAATAACTAAATAACCGAATAATCCCCCACCGAAAGCAAAAAGGAAGAAGCAAGTACGCGATGCCATATGTTTGATGTTAATCGCATCAACGCGCCAAACAAGAAAATTACTTTCGAATTAATAGTCTGGTTTCGGAAAAAGAGAAAAATATCTATTTTACGCGCAACAATTAATCACATACACACGGAAATAATGTTTACTAATAATAGTTATAAAAAACATACAAGTTTTTAGACTATTTTCATAGGCATCGTGGAATAGACATGAGACATCTCAACGTACGTCATTAATATGTCATTAGACATTTAGAAATTAATTAGGACCTAGACCTCGAGAATAAAATTTTTAAATCTTCAGAATATATAGAAATCAAATGTTTGTATACAGAATTAAATATTATATTCTCTTGTTTAGATTGCATTTGATTGAATGGTGGAGGGATTCATTTAAATACAAACAGAAACGAAATAAATTGCTTATCGATTCGATTGATGGTTAACTACCTGCTATTTGGAAGGGGGTTTGTGTTGTTTTTGCCGGAGCAATTTATATTTATTCGTAATTAGATTGAGGGCATCGATCAACGTCAAGCACTCTTTTATCATTTGATAATATCACTAGTATTGGAATAATACCAATTTAAAGTTTGACGTTAACTATTAAAACACCAAACCTATACCATAATTACTACAACAAACTTTCGAAAATTCTAAATTTAGTGTTAGTTTTTCATTAATATCACCATCCATATCAACAATGGATGGCACTTATTTGAGTACAAAAATAGACTCTATGGAAAGTAATATTAAAAGAAAGATATTTATAAGATTTCACATATATTTCTGAATAATTATATTACAATTCTATATAATGATTGCATAACAATATTTATATAACATTTAAGTTTGTCCAGGAATTACAACAGAGATAGCAAGTTCAGAAAGTCTAAAATTTTGGAAAGTGTAAATCTTGATACTAGTTTCGGGATGGCCACAGTCCCAAAAATTTTGAATTTATAGGCTTGCGATAATCGGATTATATCACCATTCATCATCGAAAATAGCGTTTGTGCGTATGCATTGGCGCCGTCGTACAAAAAGACAACAACGCATTTTCCACACTGTAGCTGCGGAAAAATGTAAATATCGAAAGGCACAAATTAATATTTGTTGCTCGAGAGTTTAATAAATCCTCGCAGAGGCGTTGCGCATTGGGAAATATCACATAATCCACTTTATCCCCTTTTTACAAGCCATCGGAGCTGATACCAGTTTTCCGAAGCTTTAAATATGGAAAGCATGCTCGTCGGAGCTTCATTAGACTGCGCTGCAGTGCGACACAAAAAAATCTTTACAATTTTGATATGATACGCCGTACCTTTTTCCTTGCAGAATTTAATTAAATTCTTTTATTGTTCAAATGGCAGGATGCCATTTGTTTTCCACGCATTTGCAGACTTACGACTACGTGCCCGGCGTTGGAAAGTGCGAGTTGATTAAGTTAATATTACACGTGTGCACGTTAGTTATTATCAGTGTATATATATCTTATGGTGGAGGCGCCGGGGAAATGTTATAAATATCCCCGAGTCCGCGGGGACACTATGCGCGCTGCTGCTGGCAGGGGCTAAATGGTCGAGGCTATCAACTAGTTATGTTCGGTAACTAGCACGTCGGTGGCTTCATAAATTTTTCCGGGTGGACATTGCCGGGCATTAGCTGGATGTAATTCCAGGTTTTCTTCACTTGCGAATCAGTTGTCACGTTCGCCGAAACGGCGGGAAAACATTTGCAATAGTGGAATGAGCTTTTCGACATCATGCTGGGCGGTTTAATTAAAGCTCCGCCGTTCGGTATATGTGTGCTGGTGGTGGTGCGAGTGTGGGAGTGTTTTACATGACCGTGGGTCAGTTCTGGGCGTTCGACTGGAAATTCCCACGTCAACAGTAGTTAAACGCGGCGAGGTTTTTGAGATAAAGGACGAGAGGTTTGCCGGACTATCGGAGTGTTTGGTCCAAATTGCTCCGCATAACTCACACTCACACTTGGCGTCGCGGCATTGAGTTGAGACCGTCTCTACGGCCAACGGGATGTGTGTTGGGTGGGCTTGGTCGGGGGGCTGGTTGGCGATGGAGATGGAAAGAAATAGATCAAGCGCACGTCCGCTTTCCGTAAACGTTTGCGACTTGTTAACATGGGTATAATGGAGTTTCCGAATCAGCGGCGCAGTGCGCCACCGCATTGGTGGCGGCGCCGGGCATGACGTCCAGGGAGGGCGAGTGATTGAAGATGGCGTCAATGAGTTAATCTCAGACTGCTATTACAATCCGACCGCAACTTCGTATTCACCTTTTATAACACCAATTTAGATATGCCTTTGATACATATGCTATTACATTTCGGAATTAAGAATGTTTTTAAAAGTTGCGAAAGTATATTTATTCCATCACAATTTATTTCATTACTAACGTATTATACATATTAACGTAAATCAAAAATATTTTCTATTAAACTGTAATGTATTAAAAATCATAGAAAATGAAGACACAATATTTTTGTTTATAAAATTTTAATTAATATATACTTATTTAAAAATACTTTTCAAAAACTAGAACTAGAAGGCTAGATGGGTAGATGCTGCATTAATTAAAACCAAACATTTTCATCCAGCACGTTAATGGCGTCGAGTTAATAAACCGCGCCGAGCGCATCAAACGTCGGCGGTTTGGCGCTTCACTGGCGGGTACGTGATTGCTGGAATATGTGATACTGTGGGCGGCGGCATGTCGTGAAATGCACACGGTTGCAACCACGAGACGAGATTAAACGAACAAGCCCTTTAAATATACCACTATAAGTGTTGTTATCAAAATAGTTGTAGTTTCACAAGCGTACAGTTTGCTTTACTACGTTTTTGTATAACTAGAACCTTATATTATAATATTCCACGATAAACTCATGAAATTCCGAAATAATTTTAAATATAATACGCATCAAACATATATTCTCGAAATATTAATATTAAAATGTGATCACGAAAGGTGCAGACCCACATTTTTTGAATATTGACGCAATCGATAGGGAAATACTGGCGTAAATATTTTGAGGGATGAAAATTGTTACGAAGTCTTTCCAAATGATTTCCCAAATGGTTTGAAGAGCGTATTTACATATTTCCTCATGTTGATTGATTGTACTTGTGAGGGTAATATGTATTTAGTCATTTTTAAACTCATATAGATTGAAATGTATATCATTTATGCAAAATTCACATTAAATATTTAATATTATCAAAACCGTGAATTAAATTATTTTAAAATTATTTACTACCTTTTAGCCGTTTTGGTTAACTTGTGTTCAAAACATTTAAAAATACGTATACAATCTATAAAAGTATAGTTTTTATTAATGAAAATATCAATTGGGCTGAATACATTAATGTTTTTAGTAGGGTTATTGAAAGCAACCATTTTTAAAAAAGTTACAAAAGTGTATCTATTACTTCATTGTTAATTGCTTTACTAGTGTGTACATATTAACGTTTATTAAATTTTAATGAATACAAACTTATTTAAAAGAACTATTCGGGAACTAGATAGGTATATGTTGCATTAATTAAAATCAGACATATTCACCCAGCACGTTAATCTACCTTGCAGCAGATTTGGAAAATCGCCTAAGGACATATTAACTGGCAACAATCCGACAGACATGAAGATGAATAGATGCATCTAGAAGAAAATCCACGAAAATAACCTAATTATTAGTAAATCTGATAAGGGTAATTCAATTAATATCCTTGATAAATCTGTACACATTGATAAAATAGCTGATCTCTTACAAGATATTAAGTCAGTAGAGTTTACGAAAGACCCTGCAACAATATTTCAAACTATCGCTAAAATTTTCGTTAAATAATCCCTCACCTCAGGATATATACAAACTAATAAATATCGGCCTCCATAATGTACGCGCTGCCTAAGATTCATAAACCAGTACCAATGCACCCAATTGTTAGTTTCCTAAGAGTTCCAAGTTAAAATTTATATAAATTCCTTAACTCATCCCTACTTGACATACAATTATATAAGCCAAAATATCCGATAAAGACACTTTAAAATTAATTAACAAAATTCATCATTTAAACCTATTTTCAACAGCAAAATTTGTATATATTGATTAAAAACTTGCTTCCATCCATTCTCTTGGACAAAATAATACACATTATTACTATGCATGTTACCTCAAAATAAATAAAAATCAGTCCGGCATTCATAGAAGCTATTAATATCTGTTCTGAATTAAATTACTTCAAATTTAATAACTCCATATATAAGCAAAATTCTGGACTACTTGTGGGATCACAACTATTACCCCTATTTGCACACATTTTCATGGATAACTCTGAACAGAATTTATTTAACCCCGATCACCTCCAAACAATAATATCATTAAATGGTTTAGTTATGTATATGTTTTTTTTTGCATATGTTTTTTGCATTTTTAGTGATTTAGTTTAGTCCAGTTTTAACTTTATACACTACTTTTGTAAAGTGCAGGAATTCGTCGCACTTCGATAATCTCCAGACCATTAAGCATTTTACATATGAACACGATAAACAGAACCTGAGATTGAAGTGGTTGACGCGACGGGCATAAGTCTGATTTTTCTCACCACCAGACGGGTCTTTGTGAACACATGTGGTGCTGCTCGGCCTATGTGTCTAGGCCTGAGATCGAATGCACCTGAAGATGGAAAGAGAGAGAGATAGCTTGTGCAACATAAGCGCTGGTGAGGGCAGGATCAGCCTCACAACCTAGATGAAAGAGTATTGTAAAGAAAGTATCGCAAGGTACCGCCTAAATACTATTTTTTACTAAATATTACTAAATAAAATTAGTTGCTCTCCGAACGCCGAATAAGCCACTTCGCTTCTCATCTTTACCTTCTCTAACGCGCAACCAGACAGCTGGTAGCTGTAGGCCCGATTTCTTCTATGTTCTGGACGGATTTTCTAGACTGTATATAGGTCCAGTGCATTCACCGCCCTATCGGCAAAGGGTCGCTACTGACCCGTTGCGTTCACCGCGCCATCAACCAGGACTGCCGACGTTGATACGCGACACTCCCAGACAAAATAAGTAACAAATTATAACGCCACAATGTTCGCGCAGGGATCTACAATCAAAACATATTCGAATTTCTCGAACAACCAATTGACATTAGAAGATGACCGACTAAATCATACGAGTACATATGGGATTAATTGAAATGATTTGGAAGAATTGTATATAGGGCAATCACTTCAGAAAATTTTCCGGTCTCTGCCTTAGCCGAATATCTCTCAATATCTGGACATCAAGGCGAGTTTTTAATCTTAAAAATTTTGCATTTTCGTAATAAATGCCATAAACTCAACGTATTAGAAGCAATATACATTAAAAGTTCCATAAATATGAATGCTGAAAATATCCTCAAATGTCAAAAAGTAAAACATCTAAAGAATTAAGTGACTTAACGTTTCTAGCTATTAAGCAAACAATAACACAGTCATAAATTTAACCACAATTTCCTTATTTTAATTAACTATAACACTTCTGATCATCGGTCCCACTCCATTAGACTAACATTCGATGGTTAGATTTGCCCTACCGTCTCTATGACTTTATTGTTTTTTTTTTTCAAACAAAAAACGCAATTCTCGGTTTTGAATATATTAGAAAATCTGATTATTAACTTACATCTTAAATACTATAACCAGAACATTCGCTTTCTCTTTAATTTTTAAAAATTTAAATGTTCCCTTTTGATTCCGTACGTGTTCCTTGAATTTTCGTTTTTTATAGTATCGAAGAAAAAATAATAATTGACACATTTCGAATGAAATCATTTATAAATTTTGCATCAGCTAAGCGTCTGTTCGGCGGTTGGTGGGTGTGTAAATGGTTTTCTATATTCGACCACTTTTATCACTGTCAAAATTCGACCGCGGCGTGCATAAATCATCAGCAATTTTCCCGCACACTTGCGCGTCCAAAAAGCGTCGAAATCGACGCTCGTTCGTCGGATGCGAAGCACAATCGTAACGAAGTGATCCGCTTTTCCGCTCAGCCGTCGCTAGCACCACCCCACAACCGAATACATATCCACCGGCGCCTCCGCCAATTCGCCTGACCCAATTTTATTACACGCCGAGTGGCGGGCACATCGGAAACTTTTTATATTCGACACCTGAGTGATTGCTCAGCCTTAAATTAATCCACAGCAGCGTCTTCTACAGCAAGCTTTTCTACCTTGTGCAATATGCATACTGGGGAAAACCGAAAACCGGATGTGAATAAATAAGGATCTCCTTAGGCAGTTGAAAAATAGATGTGAATGGACATATAGAATGTAGAACTTTTTCAAATGTTAAAAATTTATAACGATTTGTGTTTTGTTCAGTATATTTTCTGGTGATCTTGTTGGGTTTTGGAGATATGGGATGACTTTTACGAAAGTGGCATACCGCTTGAATTATCACAAGAATGTAGACGTTGTAAGGATTTAGTTCTGGACCGAGTGTTCGGGATCTAAAGAATCTCAAAATAGTGAAAGAGCGAAGGATGAATATTCATATGGGTAGTTTCCAATATGCAAGCATCTTTATAATAAATTTCCAATAGTATAGATCGACCTAATCTTGACATTTCTCGGTAGATTCCTAGAATTTCTATTAAACTAGATTATGCAACATGTGCATATATTTCTTTAGAGTACAACTAATATCGTTTCCTTTTCAGCAAAAGTTAAACGATCTCACATTTATAAGGAAACCCAGGTTTTGCACGGAAAACAGGGACTAGGGTTGTTCATCGTCGTTCAAATCATCGTCGAGCATATTTCCGCGGGCAGACTAACGTGGGTTCTCATCTTCGTCATAAAATTTCATCGTGAAGACTTTCATATAAAACTGCTTACTATGTGTGTGTTTTGAAATTCCGCTTCGCATGATACCAAATTTGATATAAAAATGTAATTTATTATGGGTTATTACCAGTCTGTATTTAATCGTTTCCATGTTATGTATATGGTAAATATAATTACATGTATGGCAAAAACTATATGAGATATTTCATAAATTCAAAAAGTATCTGATAGCTAATGTAATTAACATTAATACTGTTATAATAATTAAACAACCGTTCATGTTTTATCATGACGATGATATGTCTACACTATGTTTAGCCCGACGTTTAAGTGTGCACGCGATGATCAGCCCGCGGAGAAGTACCCGACGTTGATTTGAACCACGATGACTGGTCCTTATTTATAACCGAAAAACCTAGGTTTTTATGTTGTGCTTATACCAGGGTTTGGGCATATCTGAAGCAAAACCCTTATACAATTATGCCTTAAATATTCATTAATTATTTTATATCATGCTATTCAAAGTCTCTCGCGAAATTTGAAATAGATTTGCAACCAAATTTCAAGTAGGTGTATACAATCTCAATATAACCGTGTATAACCATGTCGCAAATCACTTCCAAGTGTTTTCACTTGCCATCGTCTCAAGCGATGATGTTCAAAGGATATACGGATATTGCCACACCCGTTTTGCGCGACTTCAGCGCTAACTCACGATCCGATCGCCGCCAACGGTGAGAAGGTGGCAATCGCGGCGGCGGCAAACAGCCACATCGCCGCGTGGCAATATGTGTAAACGAGGCGAGTGGAAAGATTAGACGGTTAGTCAAGTGCGCCACTGCCACCGCCAACACCGCCCCCGCCCCATTCCTCCTAAATCGTCTGCGCCCTCATTCTCCCATTCCCTCGCTTCCCGGTTCCTTCATTCTCGCCGCCAAATTCGGCGTTTTGCTATTTTACTTCGCCATTAAGTGGATTAACTCGCGCTCGAAAACCAAACTACAATTATTTTGCGATTAACGAGACCAGCTTACAAGTTGGATGAGAGTGGTGGGAAAATTAATTTCCACATGGTGTTCAGGGCAGATTTTTTTCGAAGCTGTTACTTATGTATAGATCTAAATGTATTCAGTGCATTCATAAAATGCATTTACGAGTTCCATGTAAGCTAAAAGGTAAATTTGCACAAAGTGCGGGCGATCAATTTGCGGGAATTGAGAATGTTTAATGGCATATCTGTGGAGGGCAGTAGCATTAGAGCTGGTTGGGGAGGCGGCAAAATGCTAAATTATTCGTCACAAAACCCGTATAGATTCGCATCGACGCAACGCTCTGAATGCAGATACATGAGTACGAACGTGCTTACGTACTTAGTGCCGAACTATTTGCTATTATAATAGCCCGATGTCACATACAGTGTGTTCTATTCAAATGACTTCTTAGACTTTTCTTTATTGAACTACTTCTGAGCGCTAATAACCGGGAAGTTGCATTAGTTCATGTTTAATGTTTAATATGTTTATGGATATTCTTCCTTGATTTTTGATAAAATTATTTGAGATTAATAGAAATACAAGGGGCCTGCACGCATTGTCCTTCTTGGAATTTAAAGATATATTGAAATAATTTCTGGTAATTGGATTTTTCGCAGTTTTGAGCTGATTGTCCAACCAATTTTCAAAATTTGGCCACAAATTATTTGAATATAAGTACTACACATATAAAAGAACCATGCGAATCCTTGTTAACTCAAGATTATTGATAGATTTTCTCTATTTTATAATGTATTAGCACATAATGAATATTTAAAGAAGAACTGCCAATTGATCCAGACGAAGAAATTTTTCTTATTTTTTTTAAGTTTAAGAATATGTATAAAATCAGAATTTTGTCTATTTACTAAGTCTAACCAGGAGAGTGTCTCAATTGTCCAACATGGAATAGGATGAATATTTTTATACATATTGTACATATATAGAAATAATTTGTGTTAATGGTATTTTGCGCCGTTTTGAGCCGTTTGTCAAAAAAAAATCAAAGTTTGGAATATATTGCTTTATCAGTAAAATATCGCCGTATGGGTATCGTAGCGTAGCCGTAGTGACCAAGGTCGGTCAACATGAAGGCGAACGGCGTTACCCATACGACGAATGTTGCTGTTAAAGCAATATTTACTTACATACCAAACTTTGAATTTTTTTTTGGCAAACAACTTAAAACTGCGAAAAATCCCGTTATCACACATTATTTCAATATATGTACTACAAGTACAATTTTTTTTTTCAAATCCGCATTGGACAATTGAGACACTTTCCTTGTAAGTCATTAAGGGATTTATTGATTTTACCAATCTACATTATTATAATAGGAAACCAATTATTTATAGACAACTATAACCCTTGAATCTGGCAGAGGACCCTTAAAATGTAGACAATTTTAACCAAAAACTAGAAATTTCAAGAAAAAATCTGTGTCTTGATCTACCTCCATATATTTACAAAATTACCCAGATTACTCCATAGGAAAATCAAATTTTCAAAGATCCAAACCGAGTATCGGCATAAATCGTATCGCAAATAATTCCACGCTAAATTAGCGTCCATTCCGAAAGCCATTAACACACAATGGCGCTGTGTATTTGCAGCTTTTAGCAGGAGCTCGCACTTTCGTATTAACAGCTATGCGTTCTCCCTTCAACCCACCGGGGATCGGAAAGAGAGTTCCTCTTTACGCCATTTTTTGTTGTTAATATTTCGCCCTCTAGTTTCCAGCGACTAGGAAAAATGTGATAGGACAAAAGCACTAGAGGAACGAACTTTAACGACTGGGCACAATTGCTGTAAACATTCGGACACATGCGCGTATTCAAACTTGAAGTGAAATTTGCTTTTGTTCAGCAACACTATCTTTTATGCCATTCATATGTACATGCCTGTCTGAACATGTATACGTATTAGAATATGTGTATGTGTATGCGAGTGTATCTGGGGGTGCATTTCTGTTGAACATGTATATATGTGTATTCTAGCGTGAAGGCCAGGAATATATAGCGCGTCCAGCATGCGGGGGCCAATGCAGATACTCAACTTTTGCATAAAATTTGAATGCAGCTCTACGGCGCTAATGTGCTTCGGCAATGTTTTTCTAAGTATCGCGCTCTTCGCATGAATGCGAATGCAAGTTGCTGAATGTCAACATGAAAAAGAAATATTAGTATAAATAAAGCAATAAAAGTTTTCGGTAGTTTGCGACGTAAATAGTACGGGGCGACGACCAGCAAGCGAATCGATTCGGTTTCTTTTCAGGCGTTCTCCCTGCATGCTATTCATATAAAAAGCTTTTATGACATATTTACATAACTGTCATGCGTAAGGGCCGCGAGCATGTCATAACGATGGGAAAACGAACGAATGATGCCCCTGGCTACTGCAATATTTTTTTATGATTTTATGAGAAAGTTTAGTTTTATCGTTGATTTAATATAGGAGTAGTTATGAATCGAAGAGGGTATTTTACATCGTTTTTCACAAAAGCGTACACACACTTTAATATCTTCTCCGAGGAAAATTGATGAAAAATACGTTTCAGAGACAGATTTAGAATGGTTCAAAAATTATAGATTCATGACAAATTGTAAATTGAGCTATAAATTATTTTATTTCGTTCAATTTTCTTTTAAAAATGCGGAACTTAAACGTGAAATTCAAACTTTATTCTAAAATATTCTCTAATCTGCATGTTATAGAATGCCCATTCTTGTATGAATCGATTCTTCATTAAATATAGTTTGTTTTAATATATACATTTACCACTAGATGTTGCGTAATTATTGAGATATATATTGTGTAAAAATAGCATTTTCCAAAAAATGTCGAGTTTTAGGTTTTTCATTTTGTTTTTCACCGATCGATTCAACGTGAAAATATCTTCAAATACCTTAGACAGTGTGTATTTCATTAGATTACTTAGTCTAATAACAGCGATGATTTCACTGAAAGAAAAATGACTTGAAATTACTTCTTCTAAAATTTCACTTTAATTTATATTTACATTATCTCCTTACCTCGAATATAAACGAATCATGTACCATTCGACTCAGAATGAAATTTGTCATAGTCAGTTTCTTGCAACAGTTTGTTAGATAACATGTTCAGAAATCATTTTATATATCATTGAAGTTTACACTAATAACGTCAACATTACCGATCTCAAAAATGACTTGTCCTAAATATTCCGTTCATTTTTACTCACATATCTACAAAATATACATATTGTTAACACTAAAATATTATGTTTTAATATTTAAAATTGTAATTTACCTTGTATATGAATGTTTTGTGTCCGGAAACGTTAAAATATATGTTTTTGTGCTTCCAAAACCCTGAAAACTCTGAATATGCCTTCATAAATGGACTAAAAACTCAACAATGAATAACATTTACTCTTGACAATTAAGCGGAATGGCTGCTTTACTAGTTGGTGACAAATTTAATTCTGCATCAATTGATATATAAATTGTATACATAGAATTGTGGTAAATGTAAATAATCTAGTGATCTTTAGAAAAAGTCATTTCAAGTCATTTTTCTGACAGTGAAAATGTCACCGTTATTAAACTTAAGTTTTATGAATTCAAACAGTTCTAAATAATCAAATGAAGCACTGTCAAAGAAGTTTCAAATAATTTTCAAGCTGGATCGATTGTTGCATGATTTATACCTCTAAAGATAAGGGAAATGTATATAAAACTGGAATGTTTAAGACAAGTCATTTTTGAAATCGGCAAATTTGACGTTATTAAAGTAAGCTTCAATGATATATAACATGATTGCAAAATAGTTATCCAAAAAGTGTAGCAAGAAACTTTGGCAAATTTCATTCTGAGTCGAGTGGTATATGATATGTATATATTGGATAACGGTAAATACAAATAAAAATGAAATTTTAGAAGAAATATTATTTAATTCCTTTTTCTGTCAATAAAAATCATCGCCGGTATTAGACTCAACTTTCATGAGTTATAATATTGTTCCCAAATAATGAAATGAAAAACTATCACTGTAGTTTGAAGATATTTTCACGCTGAATCGATTGGTGCATGATTTCTAATCCTAGCAAAGTGGGAAATATGAACCAAAATGAAAAATCTAAAACTCGACATTTTTTGGAAAAGACGTGTATATGATGAACCGATTTGTACATGAATGGGCATTCTCTAACATGCTAATTAGAAAATATTTTAGAACAAAGTTTGAATTTCACGATTTAGTTACGCATTTTGCTTCTAGGTGGTACCGGTCGTGTAGGGTCCTTTTAACTTAACCTTACTCTCCTTATTACTCCTTATTATCTCGCATTAATAAAACACACACACACACACATACACCTAAGTAAACGTAATTTATCTTAATCTATTCTTGTTTAATAAGAATTATCAATAATGGGGAATAACTAAATAAATTATGAGGAAATCATCTCTTTTTTCTATTGTCTTTGATGAAATGGATCTATTCTTGCATAGCCATCTTTTTGCATTTTCATTACACTGCACACTAGAGCTGCAAAATAGATGAGCCCAGAATGCTTGAAAACAGTTTTGCAGGCAAAGGGTTGCAGTGCTCCCTTCAATAGCGTGGGCGGGTAACATGTCGAGATGTATGTTATTACACACCGACCGCAGCGTCAAGCATCAAGCGCATATTAAGGGTCCCAGAGTCGATACCTAAAAACTCATCGGCTCCTCTCGCCCTCAGCCACTAGCCACTCGTAATT
>JAODAC010014352.1:0-22881 GCA_027575185.1 Mimaenictus wilsoni | reverse complement strand
AGTGATATACCTCGATAGTTGCTGATCTCTGTTCTATCGCCTTTCTTGTGTACTGGGAGTATTACGGCTATCAACCACTCCTCTGGGATTACCTCTTCCTCCCAACTTCAACTGAGTTTATTAATACTTATTGTATAGCACTCCTCTGACACTATTATTTTGAATGCTTATAAATCTTCGGCGTCACAGCTTAAAAATGATGATACCAAAATTACTTTATGTTCTACATGTACAGTGCAATGCATCTTCAAAGAATAATTTGCTCTATTTTGTAGCGGACATTTTATGAAAAACACATTCAGAAAAAAAACGAATAACATAATTTTCTTCAATTCCAAATAAACTCATGTAGAAACTAACTACAGTGAAAAAAGTAATTAATGACAATAAAAGAAAAAAATGTCAAAGATTAAAAAACATTCATAAACGAAAAGGAAAACTTTTATTTTGTTATTTTTGTCACAGATATAGATGTCAGACTTGGTTCTAGCAAAATATATCGTTTTTATCGACAGTTGATATTCGCTACGTACACGCTGACAATGTACCGGGTAATCTATTTTCTTTCATTTGTTTTTTAGGATATGTATAAATCACGTTGATTGATCACTTCGCAGAATGCCGCCAACGCTGTGGGACACTGTGGGATAGTGTCGGTCACTGTGGGTACTAAAACATACGGAATGCAATTGATGACAGTCGCAATGATGATCTACATGTATGCCATGGCGGCGCTTACGTTATTTACGAGCAAGTAAGTGGACAGTTTTCGGCCGCCACATTTGCTTAATTAATTATCCTTTTTAGGGGCGGTTGGTCCGGGCGACGCCGACGGCCGTCGACATGCGCGCTGCGATAGACAGACAAGGGGCAGACTGCAAGACGGCTTGGCAAGGACGTCCTCATCATTATTCAAGTCGCCCAAAAGCTTGTTCTTTTCCCCGAGGGTTATATGAATTTAAATATGAGTTTGTTAATGTACGCCTATCTTTAAGTTGGCATCTAGCGACCTCTAGCGAAATTTAGACTAAACTACATTAATTTTGAGGTTTAAGGAGTGGGGGAACTACTAGAACCAGCGATGATATACTACCTAATCATAGAAATAACGGCTGCACCCTAAATAAAACAATATTCAAGATCAGTTAATCAAGAACTACTATTATTTTTTATTGATTAACAATAACCTGATTCAGAGGCTTTTAAACTCACAATCAACTGTCTATAATTACAGAACGTAATTCTAAATTACCAATTACATATCAAATGACTCTCTCTCTCTCTCTCTCTGACACCCATTGATAATTGTTGGATTCTGCAACGGCTGGACCGAGTGGACAAGTAACAATTACACGCTCGGTGGTCTCGAGGAAGCTAATTAATATTCTCATTGTTTGCTCGCGTTACAAGTCCGTTTGTTGCGAGTTGTGGCTTCTTGCATGACCGGTTGATGGAAACTCGTCGACCCGACGTCCATGGAATTGAAAGAAAGGCACTGCACATAGCTGTATTACTAGCAGTGTGGTGTAATAAATTTAGCGAAATAAAATTCGTGCGAAAAAGATGCGTCTAATCATTTCGAAATCATACGTGAGCCGCATTGCGACCGACGTCGACAGCGACGTCTTGACAGCTTACCCGATGAGTTTGCCTAACGACGTTGCGTGGCAGCTTTCGGATGACTTGAGCTAAAACAATTTGCGAAACAATTTGTAATGATGAGGACATGTCGCCGACACGTTTTGGGCGCTATCGCACGTGCCTAATTCGTTTTTATTACGGATGAACTGGCTACAAGAACAGAAACGGAAGAAGGAAGAACGGAGAAAAGTTTTTGGAAAAAAGTTTTTGAGAAGCTCTATGGGGAGGAAGTTTGAGGTTTCAAGAATTTTACTCAAGGTCCTCAAAGGAGGAAAAAAGAGTGGGGAAAGTTTTAGAAGCATCAAAAATACGCTACTGAAGTCAGTGGTTAGTGTATTAGGTTATGCATTTCATATTGTTATTCCATTTGTACTCTTTATACGAGTACATCAGGGTGTTTAATATCAGGGTTTTAAGGCTTTGTAGTTTTTGTTACATAAAAATTAGGATTATGATTAAGATACGATATGAAAGAGGAAGTCATGGAGTTTCACTTGCAGGCTTTAAAAAGTTAACTGTGAGCACTTTTCAAGGTCTATAGGCCTCAAAGTATGTAATAACAGAAAATTAAGTAAAGTTCTAATCATTTTCGTATACTTTCCAAGCAGTTGTCGTCAAAATTGTTAATTCACAACTGGCTTTCAGAACCAATTTCATCGGGGTATGCCTGAACGACACTCTGAGCCCATCAGTACACTTTACTAACCCTTGAGTCGTTCCAAACCCTTTTTTTACAAAGATACGACTGAACATGCATGAGAAAGCGGTAGAATCATCAAAGTACGACTACTGTGCAAATACCTTACTGAGCACGGCAATTTGCGACTTTCGAAAGAAAATAAGCTTATGCATAAAACGCCTTGAGCTGCTCTTTCTAGTCATGTATTAATCAAAATTGTATGTTTCAGATAATAACATCTACAAAGCGTTAAAATCTCGATATTCACGTTTCTGATGTCGCGATGTCTTGTAATATCAGTTAAAATTTCTGAATAATGCGCTGTATGCTCTGTAATTTTCAACTTCTGAAAGAGAGTAAACTGATATTTAAAACTGTTTGAGTTTCTCTTTTTTCTGATGTATTAATTATGATTGTATGTTACATACAATGGAAGCTACAAGGTGTTAAAACCACGATATTAATTTATAGCCATTAAATGAATATAATATGATTTTAAAGCTGAGAACTTAAGAGGTAATAACAGAAAAAAGATTTCTGTCATTTGGATTGCTTTTACTACTCTATTCAATATTATCGAATGAAGGCTTACAAGAAAATTAAAATGTCATGCTTTAACCATGATTTTGTTCAATTTTTCGCTGTTTTTATATTAATTTTCGAATTCCGTGATATTGTAAGATAATTAGGAACTGTCCAGTTACCGGGAATCAACTAAGAATACCGAAGCGAGTTTCTATGCAACGTTTTAGATGTAAATTGTAGAGTTAATGTCTGACATGTGGAAATTCATTTAATATTTCTAGCGATATCTAGCTATATTTCTCCAAGAACATATTAATAAATAGGAAAAGGAGTGTGGGGAGTGCTAGAACCATGAAAGATACGCTACCCACACTGAACGTAGTACATTTTTCTATATAATTCGCGCAATTTATCTCTGTTTCATGGCGAATAAGAAGACATTTTAGTATTATAGTGTTGAAAAACTGTTTCAGATTAATATATTTGTATACAATTAACTCAATATGTAAATAAACTCGCAAAGAAACGATATAAAGTGGATGTGTGTTGCTTTGTTGCATAAATCAGCTAATGCACTCATCTTTTAGTCTGGAATTTCTTTTGAAAACTTACAAACAAAAATAGAAGATGGGAAATGTTTTTGGAACACTTCTGAGGATTGAGGATTCTAAAAAATTTAAACATTTTTACGCAGGGTTTTGATAAGGAAACTACCCTTTTGCAAAGTTACAGGAGTAGGGGAAGAACCAGAACCTTCGAAAATACCCTACTGAAGTGAGGAGTCAGTATTTCAGGTTGATTAAATCCATTTATGGTCTTTGTAAAGCTGAAAACACAAAAAGTAACGAGTAAAAATAGCTTGCTTCTCACTTGGATTACTTATATTGTAGCAGTTAGCTGTTAAAGCAGTGCAATGTTAAATTTAAGAATGATTTTGTTCATATAACAATTTTCTTATATTAATTATAGAATTTCATGGTATTCAAAGCTTTAAACATTTTTACGCAGGGTATTGATATGGAAACAAAACTACCCTTTTGCCAAGTTACAGGAGTGGGGGAAGGACCAGAACCTTCGAAAATACACTACTGAAGCGAGGAGTCAGTATTTCAGGTTGATTAAATCCATTTATGGTCTTTGTAAAGCTGAAAACACAAAAAGTAACGAGTAAAAATAGCTTGCTTCTCACTTGGATTACTTATATTGTAGCAGTTAGCTGTTAAAGCAGTGCAATGTTAAATTTAAGAATGATTTTGTTCATATAACAATTTTCTTATATTAATTATAGAATTTCATGGTATTCCAACATATTTAGAAACTGTACATTTATAGAAAGTCGGCAAGGAATAGCGAGAACAGTTTCTTTGCAACTTACCTAAATTGCAGACTTAGTCTAGAGCAGAGGTTTCCAAACTTTTTATAGCAGCACCACACTTTTCTTATTATCACTTTTCGTGATTATGTAATATCACCACAATGTACGAGTTCAGTAATTTTCCAAGGTGGCATGTATTGCAGTTAAATTAGTTGGAATAGCTATTGAAGGATTTATCGTAGGGTTTTAGGAATAAAACAAGACAGCACGAGCATTTTATTAAGTTATCAACTTATTAACTTATCACACTTTTTGGGTATGAAGATGATCCACATCTACAATTTCTTGGTGTAACTGTTTCCTCTGAAACATGTGTGACCCTTCAATTTTTTTTCTAGCCATTGAGGGACTTATCGTCCTTTTTTAGCGATAAAAGAAGCCAGTTCGAGTATTGTCTACCGGTTCTGATTCCTCTGCAGTATGTATCATCTTTGATTTCTAGTTTCAGATATTGAGAGACATGCCGCACTTTTTTTGTACTAAAATCATTCCTTTCGGGGGCCTTTTAGTGCAGCTAATTCCTCTCAAGAATACGTTACTGTTCAATTACTTGCTTCAGGAATTGAGGGACTTATCTCAATTGTTTTAGGTATGTAATATGCCAGCTCGAGCATTTTTTGTAGTTATGATTAGTATGAGTAGACGCTGTCTACTGTGATCTGAGGTATTTCGTATCGAGTTTCTAGCCTCTGGTGACATTTCCTTTATTTTCTACCCTAATAAAAGGAATAGGAGTGGGGGAAGTACTCGAACCATTGAAGATACACTACGCCAACTGAACGTATTTCATACTTTTATATTATTTCCTTCGTTTTTCTCCGTTTCATGGTGAATATGAACGTAATTTACAACTATTGTGAAGAACAACTATTTCAGATTAATAAACATGTACATAACTTAGTTGAAATGCTAATAAACTCAGATAGGAACCACTAAAATCTACCCTACTGCAGTATATCCTTTGAAAACTCAAACAATCAGAATTTTCTAATTTTAAAAGTTTATTTTTAGATAATAAATCAAAAGACGAAAACGTGCTTATTATTCAACAATCACAACAAATATTATAATAAATAATTTTGATTATACTTTCTAATGTTATTTGTATGTCCGTAAGGTTTCTGTAACAGACCAACGGATCCATAAAGAACCAAAAAAAGGTCTACACTTTTTTTTCTTACCTCTTACCTTCTTACCTGAAAGAAAGAGGGATAATTCATGATAATCTTAATGGAAATCTATAAAGTGAATATAAACTGCAATATCAAGTGTTAATTAATCGGTTTTACTTTTATTAAATGCCAAAAGCCCCAAATAAACTTACACGATTCTTGTGAGTATAAATTCTCTTAGGTTAATGGTAGTTAAACCAAGTAGTAAACCTCCCTGGGGTAAGAGGAACAAAGACGTGGGCGTTTTGTTGGCTCGGATTCAATTAAGTTAAATCAGTAAAACTCGAATTGATTACGTACCACGGCTCCGTGGTCGTATTCACCCAGCAGCAGTTGCCTGTATTGGAACATGTAATGCTCGAATAAAAGGTGGATCCCGAAACAACCTTCGGGGTTTACATACACGTATGCTCCACGGCAAACACTTGTAAATAGTGAAATTAATTCGTGAACAAGAACACTTATTACCTCTTCCTATTCCTATGTATTTCACTTTTAGATTGCTCTCCTGTACGCTCAATAAACGCAATTAGTAGATGATGGAGAATCATTAAACTTAATACTCTCATTCAATACGATCAATTCGAAAATTTCTAATATATCGACTTGGAAATTAAAACACTAATTGTAAAAAACGAAATGTTGGAAGGAAATAAATGAGATCAATATACGAGTACTAGGAGGAAAACATTGCCTTCGATGTGGTTACATTTGGATGTAAATAAAACGCTTTGATGTGAAATAGGAAACGTTTTTGTCAGCTGTAAAGGGAGTGATAAAAAATGTCGACGCAAAAAATCGTTTATGCATCAGCTGCAGATCGAAGATAAAGGTATCACAGTTCAGGTAGCTGAAAGACTCAGGTAGGCGAATATCAGGCATCGGTTCTCCTGCCATTCATTCCGTGCCACTGGGGATTGACGCGAAAGCGGCGGAATTGGGAGTGGGTTCGGGAATTCTCGATCTGAGGCGTCTGGGGCGACTGGATAAATGTGGAATATAACAGGCGCCGCTGGGTGTTTCGTTTGATACGCGCATTTATTGATAGGCGATGGTGATAGCCCAGGTTTGCTGACCGATCGAGGGTTAAACGTGCCGAGCATAAAGTGATTTTGTTTTTATATATTCCTGCACTCGTTTGTGCCTTTGAAACTATGCTGGTCCGAAAAAACTGTTTTCTTTTTATTTTATCCAACTATTTTCCTCAAAGGAGACCTTAAATTTTCTAAATAAAGACTTTAACATCAAAAAATTCAGTTCACTCGTCATTTTTCACTTGATAACCTGAAAATTATGTAGAAACTCTCTCCCCCACTAACCAATTGTGTATCGATGAGTTTCAAATTAGTGTAGCGCCGTCCAATTTTCGTAAATCGAGTCGATTATTGTAATCACCGGCGTGTTATATTGATTGCACCGCTTTTCGAATTGCACAATCCGCTCGACAACTCGCCAACTCCGGGCCGAACTGCCGAAAATCAGATTGCAACCCACATCCACGCGTTTGGTTGTTGTGACGCTCCTAGTTCGGTCGGATAGCGGGACAATGAAAAGGATTCACCGACCGGAGATCGAAATTGTTAACGCAGCTCGTTGACTCGCTTGGCTCGCACTGTCGACGGGCTGCCACCGCGCCGAAACCTAATCGAAACGAATTTATCTGATGACATAAATGGACGCAAGTTATTTTGTTATGTCTGCCCCACAATGCACCAACGCACAGAAAAAGCCAGTTCGTATTAAAAACAAATTATAATCACGTTGTGTGATTGCGCTAGTTAATGACATACTATTCGGATTGCGTATGCCGGTGGCATTATATCACGGGATTGTCTCCGCATGGGGTTGCTTTGGAATTTAATTCACGTCCATTATGTTGCCGATTCGTATATAATTTAATGCATCCATGTGAAATGAACGAGAAAATAAGAAATTGGAATTGGCACAGCATCTCGCTGTATATATATGTATGTATGTATGTGTGTGTATGTATGTGTGTAAAGGTGTTAGTGTGTGTGTGTGTGTGTGTGGACAGACAGGAAACAGCAAAAATTACGCCGGCCGTGGTGCTCGACAAATTCGCAGAACGTATTTTGTGTGAATTTGTTGCATGATTGCACAAAAACAATTTTACGTTCAAAGATATAGATGGTGGATCTTCAAATGCATGCAAATTTCGATTTCTAAAGTTATGAGATTTCTGATTTATCGGTGATGCTAAATCGAATCATAATCTGTTTGCGACAGTCCTGATGGAGTTATAAATTGATACGAAAGTTTCTTGTTTCCATTTTGTTTTTCGTTTTCTTTTCCTTTTCAGAGTTTTATTATTTCCATTAAATTGAATTTCATAATGATTTATTTTGTTGGTTTAATATTAGTTTTGGTATTTCTACAGTTAACTAAGGTAGAAATACTCGTTTTATTTTACGAAGAAAAGAATTTAAACTTTAACCAGGTAATTTTGGAAAAATAATATTTTAATACAAGTGTTGCCATCTAACATTAATTGTACACACTATCATATTAAAATGTAATGTATTATGCAGTTTTTTGTATTATGTAGGCGCTTCTGTACTTTTGCTAGATAGAAATAGATGTCGCCAGATATAACTGAGTACTAATTTAATATATTTACTTACGTCTCAACAAAATGATCTATAACATCTCTTCTAGATAATTAATAGTAGCTCAGTGGCTAAATTTTGTTAAAATTTTAATTCTTAATAATTTAATATATTTTGTATACCTAGAAAAATGACAAACATAAATAAAAGTTTGATTTTTACGAGAGAAATTTTGTTGACAACAAAAATATCGACATAATTAGACTAAATTTTCATGATCCGTAAAATCGCTGGTATATATTTAATCTAAAAACTTTTCAAGCAGCATGTAGACAATTTAAACCTGGATCGAGGGGTGCAAGATTTATGCTAGTTGCAGTAAGGAAAATATGAATCAAAATGGAATCTTTCGAACAAGTCATTTTTCCGAGATCGACTATGTACATATTATTAAACTCAACTTCAACGATCATTAATATTGCTTATAGGCAATTAATCGAAGTACTGCTACGTGAGCTAGGGTCAAATTACATTCTGCATCGATCGGTACATGATTTGTGAATTTAGGAAGAAGACAAACATATGGAAAAGTGAAATCTTTAGCAGAAATATTTTCAAATCATGCCAATGTACATCGAAAATGTTATGATTGTTTGACTCAACTTTTATCAGATCTAATATTAATTCTAATAGTATTTAAACAAGGAAGTGTTGCAAGAGCTTGTAGCAAATTTCACACTGAATCGAATAGTGTATGATTAATTTTCTTAGGTTTACGAGTGTCGCGTGAACCGGGATGAATAATTGTGAAGGTCAATCATTTGTGTTTTGCTGTGTAATCACTTTTGTTATGTGCACATCTGACCCGTGGTGAGGCAGGATGTTTAAATTAAGATAAGCCTTACTTTATCTTAAGGAATTTTCTTGTCGCTAACGAAGATTGTTTTAAGAATTAAAGTTAGTACGTTATTGAACTTGGTCGGGTTTACTTGTCTCCATCTTTTTCCACATAGTTTTAGAAACGGGTAGTTTCGCGTTCCTGCAGAAAAATAAAAGGCTCCAGGAGGGCAATCAACATCTCGTCCGCTAGGAGCTGATGTCGCGTGCAACACGGTCACGCGACAACGAGAATTGCGAAAAAAACGACTTTAAAACTTGTCATTTTTGGGAAATTTGACCGGATAGGATCCTCTTAACGTCTCATGACAATCAGTACCGCTAAACTCTTATAAACCAGAAAACTCTAATCAATACCTTATCCGGGTCTTTGGAACAGCTCATAAAAGAGGATCTGATCGAGCAACAGTAAGTCAAAAGATCCTGTTGTTCCGACAAAGCCGGAATTTGGGGTTGTCTGTTTGGTATCGCTATATTGAAATTGAGGTTAACGGTAAAAAACAGGAACAGTATCACCACAAACAATCAAATTAAACAAATTTACTTACAACAGATATCTTCCTGAATCCCTAGGAAGAGTGCGCTAAGGTACAGTTTGCCAGGCCCCCATGCAAAACTTTCTGACTTAGTTGAAGCTACCTGAAAGAAAAGTACGTTAGGCGTGATTCGAAATATATTAATTAATTTCTAAATTATTTTTAAATTATAAATTGAATAGAACTAATGACCTCAATAGTCGATGCACGGTACACCAAACAGAAAAAAAATTAGATTTTAACAATTCCAGAAGATTCATAAAACACTATTTTAATATCTGAATTCTTAGAAATGACTAAAAAATATCTAAAACCTTGTAGTAATCCGTTAATTATTTTTATTTCTCGATAACTATGCAAATTGAGTCAATCTTAACCGCAGTACAAGTTAAGTAATATTTTTGCTACATCTATTTGGTTCGGTAGTTTTTGTATTGTACTATCAAATTTGTCCTATGCTGAATAAGCGTCAGAATCGGTCATGATCTGAAATTCCATATGTTTGAATTTGTGCTAGACCAAACTTTCTTGAGTTAATTGTTTATAGCGAATTTGTAAAGTATACACTTTTCTATGCAGTTTTTTTTTTGTTTTTTTTGTTTGTTTGATTTTACCGAGCATAAGAAATTAGTCATATAAGAGGCTAACACTATTGCTAAGAAGAAGAATTCACTTCAATATGCATCGCCACCGAAAATCGAACCAGGGACCGCATGGTTATATAGTTTGTTATTTTCGAAATTATTTATATTCCATCTAATAAGCAGTATCTCAACGAATACATTCAAGAACTTCGCAGTTTTCTACAATATTAAAGCAATATGTTCTGGAAATTCTACGGATTCTTGATAGATGCCTCTAGAGGTGCTTTAATTAAATGTTGTATATGTTTCCTGAATACATTCTAACTAATATTTGGTCTTTGAGAACAAGAAGAAATGTGTTGAATTTAAACTATTTTTTTATAAAATTACCATTTTCATAATAAAATATTAAATAAACCTTCAATTAATTAACAGCTATTTATAAATCATTTAGCAATACCAAACAATAATTTAGAATTAATTTCTTTCACTTCCTGAATGCATAATTAAAACTTTTTAGACCATTTCTTTTCCGAATACATTTATGTGATTATGTGAACTATGAAATTTATAAGTCACTTGTCGTCCTTCGCATTATTCTAACTATAATGCAACTGCATCAAATCATATATTTCAATACCAAAAAAAAAACAAGATCATAAGCCTTTATCTGAACTATTTAAGGCGATATGTCGCCTCCACATAATCGCAGTAGCAGTATTAGTCTCCACAAACACAGAGCGCTTGCCCAAAAATGCACAAGTTGTTGGTGTTTGTCTTTGCCGTTGCTGGTTGTCGCGCTGGCGTCCTACACCATGGATACACCGCCCCCGTAATTCAACAATACGTCGATGTGGTCCCACAACAACAGATTCTTTCCTATTCAACTCCTGCCCAATTCGTGTACGCTGCTCCTACCGAAGGGAAGAAAGCTCCAGTTCAACGTCAACGTCTTGTAAAGAAGCAGAAACAAGTGCAGCCAGCTCCTGAGTCGTTCAGCTATCAAATTAGGGTGCAACACGCTGAAAAGTCTGTGAAGGAGGAGAAGGTTTCAGCTCAACAGGAATACCTTGTTCCCATTCATGAAATTCCACAGACTCAGCCTGTTATTGGTCATTATGATTACCCACAGTTCCAGACTATTCCTTACCAAACTGTGCAGTTTACTGAAGAGGCAAAGGAGGAGAAACCTGCTGCTGCTCGCCGTCCAATGAAGTCTGCCAGGATTCAATCAAAGGCTAGCCCTGATGTTCAGGCTAAGGAGAAGACTATTGACTACACTTTGTTCCCTCAGTATACTCCAGTTCAGTATACTCCAGTGATTTATTATTACCCAGGTGTTAGTGCTGGTCATCCTGTGAATCCATCAAAAAAGCCGGTGCAACCTCAGGAACCTGAGGAGGAAGAGGATGTTCAGGAGGAGGAAGATGGTTTGGAAACATTCGATCGTTTCCAGGCTGCAGAAGAGGAAGAAGTTAAAGAAGATACTGTGGAAGTTAAGAAAGTACCTAAAAATGTTCCTCAAATTTCTCATGAGAGTCCTTTCCTTGCTTATCAGGCTTTTAATGCCGGATGGTAAAATGTAAACCAAAAAATACTTCTAAACTTCAACATTTCTTCTCTTCTTTGGTTTAAATTTTTTCATTTATTTTTTCTTTAACTTTGTGTCCTTATATTCATTCCATTTTTCTTTCGAATCTTTCATTCTTCCCTTTTTTCTTTAGTTTCCTTCATTCTTCCTAGTGTTTTCTTCGAATATTACTTTATTGTATAGCTTTGTTATTTTAAGCTTTCTACTTTAATAAATCATTACAAACTCAGCTTGTTATTGATCATTTTGTTATTGATCATATCTGTTTGTTGCTATTACTGAGCAAGGTAATGAGGAGAAACTTGCTCCTACACCCCGTTCAATGAAATCTGCTAGGATTCAGACAAAGGTTAGTTATCCTGTTCAGACTAAGGTGAAGACTATTAACTACACTCTGTTTCTAAAGTATACTACAGTTCAGTACACTCCAGTGATTTACTATTACCCATGGGTTAGTGCTGGTTATCCTGTGAATCCACAAAAAAGCCTGTGCAACCTTAGGAACCTGAGGAGGAAGAGGATGTTCAGGAGGAGGAAGATGGTTTGGAAACATTCGATCGTTTCCAGGCTGCGGAAGAGGAAGAAGTATTATACAGCTTTGTTATTTGAAGCTTTCTACTTTAATACATCATTACAAACACAGCTTGTTATTGATCATTTTGATTACCCACAATTCCAGACAATTCCATATCTGATTGTTGTTATAACTGAGGAAGTTTATGGGGAGAAACCTGCTTCTACACCCCATTCAATGAAGTCTGCTAGGATTCAGACAAAGGCTAGTTCTCCTGTTCAGACTTAGAGAAAACTATTAACTACACTTTGTTCCCTCAGTAAACTCCAGTTCAGTATACTCCAGTGATTTATTATTACCCAGGTATTAGTTCTGGTCATCGTGTGAATCCACCAAAAAAAACCTGTGCAACCTCAAGAACCTGAGGAGGAAGAGGATGTTCAGGAGGAGGAAGATGGTTTGAAAACATTCGATCGTTTCCAGGCTGCAGAAGAGGAAAAAGTTAAAGAAGACTCTGTGAAAGCTAAAAAATCACCATAGAATGTTCCCCAATTTTCTCACGACAGTCCTTGCCTTGCTTATCAGGTTTTTAATGCCGGATAGTAAACCAAACCAAAAAAAAGACACTTCTAAACTTCTCCACTTCTTCACTTCTATTTTCTTGATAATTTCCTTTCTTTTTGTTTTAACTGTCTATCCTTTTTCATTTCTTCCTGTGCTTTCTTTCGAACCTTTCATTCTCTCTGTGTGTTTCCTTCGGAACCCTTCATTTTTCTTTCGAATCCTTCATTTTTATATAGCTTTGTTATTTTAAGCTTTCTACTTGAATAAATCATTACTTATCTATAAATTTCAATGCTTCGACATCATTCACATGTGCAAGAAACTGATGTAACACATGTAACAAATCATTGCAATATTGCAGCATTGTCTTTGTTTTACCAGAATGCATAATAAGTAGTTTTAAGTAGATCAGTCACATCGAAAAATGAAATACATGGTAAAGCATAAAAGAACTCAACGTCAACATTCGTATCATAAAAATATACGAGAAAACTAATCTTTTATCTTTTACAGCGTTTAAAATCTGTAACTGTGTATCACTTTGTAACATTCTTCTTATAAATATTTACATTACGACGTTTTGTAACTGACTAAGCAATAAATAATAAATAAACAATAAATTTACTTGGACTAAATGCGTGGACCAAATATGGAGATTATCAGAGCGTTACAGTGTCGAGCCAAGATCACAGGCTCGATTTGATGTTTATTATGTTGTTAAAACAAGAAACGTTGAGGCAAATGTTGATTACATAAGTGAATTAATATCATTAGATGGAGGCTGTTCAGAGTTTCATAGTGAGTTATATTAATTTAAAAAATAGAAGCATTTGTTTAATGTACTACTATCATGCAGGTATTTAAAATAATTTCACTCAGAAGCGGAAATTAGGTCCGGAATCTGTCCATTGTTTGACTTCTGTTTCTAGTCATATCTTTGGTATAACTAGAGACCTCTACTATAATTTGCACAAAACTACCTTAATATAAGATGGAAAGAGTGGGGGTAGTTCTAGAACCAACGAAAATACACAAATAAAATATGAAAAAGAAACTATATTAAGGTTTTTACATTTTTTGTTCAAGAAAAAAAAACAGTTCGAAGCACAAAAAACTATTTAAACTTTGGAGTTTTTAGAAATGAGTAAAATTTGCAGTAACAATGGCAATCAATTACTAGCGATTTTCAATTGTATTTTTGAAGAAAAAAGCCAATATCTTGAAATTTATAACATGTGTTAATGTCACTAATTTCAAGCAATTATTTATTTCACGTCTGTCTAATTTATTACAACAAACAACAAATAAAGCAGACGTTTAACGTTTATTATGTTGTTAAAACAAGAAACGTTGAGGCAAATGTTGATTACTTAAGTGAATTAATATCATTAGATGTAGGCTGTTCACAGTTTCGCAGTGAGTTATATTAATTTAACAAATAAAAGCATTTGTTTGATATATTACTATCATGCAGGTATTTAAAATAATTTCACTCAGAAGCGGAAATTAGGTCCTAAATCAGTCCATTATTTGACTTATGTTTCTAGTCATATCCTTGGTATAACTAGAGACCTCTAGTGTAATTTGCACAAAACTACCTTAATATAAGATGGAAAGAGTGGCGGTAGTTCTAGAACTAACGAAAATACACAAATAAAATATGAAAAAGAACTATGTTAATGTTTTTACATTTTTTGTTCAAGAAAAAAAAAACAGTTCGAAGCACAAAAAACTATTTAAACTTTGGTGTTTTTAGTAATGAGTAAAATTTTCAGTAACAATGGTAATCAATTACTAGCGATTTTCAATTGTATTTTTGAAGAAAAAAGCTAATATCTTGAAATTTATGATATGTGTTAATGTCACTAATTTCAAGCAATTATTTATTTCACGTTTGTCTACGAATAATTTATTACAGCACACAATATATAAAGCAGGCAACAAATTCTAATCCAATAAAATCACAGAAATGAATAAAAAAACATTTCGACCTTGCAAACTAAATTCAGCCTTGCCAACAACTTCTATAATCACTCCTACAAAAAAAATGAGACATATCTTTGCTTACCTGTACTATTACCTGTATTATTCTTTTTTCCAATCTATTTCTAGAGTAACAATAGTCCAACTAGAGATAATATGAAACCCTAACTAAATACTACTTTATTATAATTTTCGATAAAGTTATAAGGTTTTAAAAAGTATTTATTTTCGTAATTACAGAATTTTGTTACATTGAAATTCCACAGAATGCTGGAGTTATGCAAGTTTAATTACGAATAACTCTGGTATTATTTTATATAATATATCTATATTTGGCATCAATACAAAGGCAATTTAACGAAGAATATACTAGTATAATCTATAATGCCATAATGATTATAATAAACTACTTATTAACTAATAACTCAGAAATTGAAGTTTATCAAAGTGTACGAACACTAGGTTTTTGACTTTATTAAAACCTGTGTAACTATAGGATTCGTAACTATAATAAATATTATATAAGCACATCTGAAAGAATATTAAATAAGCTTTAAAATGATGTGAAGCACAATTGTATACATCGTTTTAAATTTTATTTCTAGGCTTCCAAACCTGGAAAATCAAATTATTCGTATATTTATTTTACTGTTATAGTAATTCTGGTAAAATTATTTTAAAATCTCCAAAAAGTCGTGGATCATTTATATAAGCTATGGATAGTATATCAAATCAGCTTTCAAATGTCATGACACCCAACATTGTACCATTTATCAAATTTGAGTTATAGCGTCCTAAACATTGACTATCATTATTGTGAGACACAACTTAAAATTGACAAAACATTTTGTCAAGCAATTTTGTAAAATTTGTGTACTATTAAACACAAATTTTACAAAATTGTTATAGCGTTTTATATCATTTTAGAAGACATTAAATAATATTGATACCTCACAATTGGTCATTTTTTAAAGGACAGAAACTATAAAAATGAACGTTGATTTTCAAGGTTGAGATAACGCAGAAAATTTCAAAATCAGCATTTATTTTTCTATAACATTTTAATGTCTTTTGCACTTTTTATGAAGATTTTTAGATACAAAATGCGTAAATAAAAGTATATACAACATAAATATATAAATATAGAAATCGGCAAGATGAAAGCCCCATAATCGAATCCTTTAAAACCTTTATAAACTGTCGTACAGAATTGCAAACATCAATAAACTGTTTTAAACTAATTCAATTCTGGTTTGGTTTGATCCAAATATGTACATCCCAAATATATCTGTCTAATAATGTCCATAGAGTCCATGACCACCATAGCCATAACCCAGAGAGAGTCCATGACCATATCCCAAGCCACCAGACCATCCAGAACCGTAGGTAACAATCGGAGATGAATGCACATCATATCTTGAGCTATGCGAAACTGCAGCTGCTGGGATGACGGTCTTAACAATCGGAGCGTAGGTCTTCACAATCGGAGCAGCCACAATAGGAGCATGAACAATCGCAGGGGCAGCCACTACAGCAATCGGTTTACTATGGATATCAATCCTGGAACTATGACTAGTCGCAATAGGATACGACAAAGAGTATCCCCCATAACCACCATGAAGGAAACCAGGTTTTGGAGCTGCCTGACACACAGCTACCACCGCAACCAAAGCCAAGAACTTCAACATGTTGTTTCTTTCACAAAATTTACAATTTCTACAAAGCTGAAGAAGACTGTTTGCTGACTGATGCACGTCGGGCACTCGCCAAGTGTATTTATACGAGTCGCAAGGCGGTCTAAGCGCTCCGTTTATTGCGCAATAATTACGTTTTTGCGCCGCTTGAATTGTGTGAAAATTGTTTCATCAAGGCTTCTTCGAGTACAGCGCGTAAGTGAAAATGCCTGCGACTTGTAAACGTGGAACAAAAAAAAAACAACGAAACAAGAGCAAGAGCGTATTGCCAAATGCACTTGCATAATTACGCATAATAAATACGGGCGAAATTATACTAACGTTTATCATTATAATAACAGTTTGCTGCCAATCACAAGCGGCTACGGTCTTTTATAAAAGATTTGAAGGAGAGATTACTAAATCGCCAAGTGTAACTAACCTATTTTAGAGTGATTTTTTCGTTTTTGAACTTGGTGGAAAGAAGGCGCGTGCTATGGTCACGCATTGTTGCACATAGCATTGGCAAGTATTTCGCATTCATTACGACGTTTATGTATACGCGTAATCACGTATGAGTATGAGTACATATCTTCTGCCTTCACATCAACATATGGCTACTGTTTGTTTCCTTTTTAATGTGTGGCTAAACCGATTTTAATTAAGCTCATTATAATTGCACAACGTTACGTTCATTGAAGTAATTGTTACAGTCTTACAAAGACTGATAGGAAAGAAGACTTAATTGTATTATAATTAATTAATGAAATTATTTGCTGAGAAAAAAATAAATATTTTTGAAAATGCGTAAACGATTTACATTTTAAGTTACTGTAAATGGTTTGGAATTGAGTCTAATTAATATCTTCGTGGTTTTTAACAAATTCAAATGTATAAATATTTCTACATGTTGATTTAATTAAGATTAGGCCTTGGAATATCTTAGTAATTTTTGTGATTTTTAAGTGAAACTATTTTCATAGAAAAAAATACTCTAAAGTTTACTAAACGTAAACACAATTGACAGCTGCGTAGAATATACCACTCCTGGGACATCAGAAATTGATGTAGAATCCTGAAACATGAAACGAAATACATGGAATAGTTTGAAATACGTTGAATACTTTAAAATATTTAAATTCAAGCTCGATGCTTATGGCTACTGTTTGTTTCGTTTTTAATGTGTGGCTAAACCGATTTTAATTAGGCTCATTATAATTACACAATGTTACGTTCATTGAAGTAATTGTTACAGTCTTACAAAGACTGATAGGAAAGAAGACTTAATTGTATTATAATTAATTAATGAAATTATTTGCTGAGAAAAAAATAAATATTTTTGAAAATGCGTAAACGATTTACATTTTAAGTTACTGTAAATGGTTTGGAATTGAGTCTAATTAATATCTTCGTGGTTTTTAACAAATTCAAATGTATAAATATTTCTACATGTTGATTTAATTAAGATTAGGCCTTGGAATATCTTAGAGTTGGAATTTCATGCTCAAATCATCAGGCAAATTTATTTAGATTTGCAAATTTTTACGTCGTAGAATTTTACAATTAGTTAAATATACTTTTTATATTACTTTTAATCAGTAATTTGATTAATAAAAAATGAAAATTAACTAGAAATTGGAAAGGAAAGTATGAAGTATGAAGTGACAAAAATAGATCTTTACAAATAGAAAAATACAATTTAGTTGTAGAATATCATCGTAAATATAAGTATTTACTGGACTATAGATTTACAGATATTTGTTATAAAGAACATGAACAAACATCAGCAAAAAGAGAAAATGAAATCCCCATTGTGAAGAGAAATGGCATAAAAAAACACTCGGTCTCGATCAAAGAAAGCGAAGAACAAAATTAAGATTAATTTAGAAGTACAAGAATAAGAAATAAAGGAAATATTAAAAGGGAAAACAGATTTAAAGGGGAATATATACGGAGCAGGGGAAATAGAGTAATTTTTGTGATTTTTAAGTGAAACTATTTTCATAGAAAAGAATACTCTAAAGTTTACTCAATGTAAACACAATTGACAGCTGCGAAGAATATACCACTCCTGGGACATCAGAAATTGATGTAAAACCCTGAAACATGAAACGAAATACATGGAATAGTTTGAAATACTTTGAATACTTTAAAATATTTAAATTCAGGCTCGATGCTTATTGGGAAGGGCAAGTCCTTTGTCTTGAATTTACTGCATTTGTCAAAACTTTCATGATATTCTACAAATATAATTAAAATACTGAAAAGAAAAAAAAATACTGAAACGAAACCATGGAATATTTTTATTTTGAATTTGCCTCTTTGAAATCTTTAATTTCAGGCACGATTTTAAGGCCTTTCCTATTGTTTAAGCCTGTGTTGTTACACATTCTAGTAAAGCTATTTCTATATAGATTTAAAAGTTTCGAACCGATCTTAAATAAATTAAAAATCCACGCCACTGGGCAGGAAGATGGTAAACAGAACATAGGAAAGTAAAATGATTTTAATTTTTAAAATAACTTTTTTCATAGATAAATGTAAGTTAGAAAATTGTGTAATATACTTTCAGAAAGAAAATCTAATGTAGTTTAATCAATCATTGAGATTTTAAAAATTAAATAACATTGAAATAAATTGCAAGATATTTAACAAAAAAAGCAAATAACTCATATATTTGGAATCGGGTTTTCATGGAACATTAGAAGAGCAAGTTATTTGCCTTTAATTTAATTGTTACATCTTTTAATGGATAGCAAAACATTGAACACTAAAGGAATAAAATACCCAATAATTAATAACAACAATGTTCATAAATGAACATTATTTACACAAGGTCTCACAAAATTAATTACCTTTATGCGTTTATTTAGCACATTGTTTGGGAATTTCTTAAGAGAAGATACATTGTATTCGTTTATAAATGCATTTTAGTTAGCAATAAAATTTGCCTTCATTGGAAGATTGCTAATTATGACAAAATTAAGAAATTAGGTAAATTATTTATTCTTCTTCTTAGGCCAATTCTTCATTTTCTCCTAGAGTTTTATTTCTTAATTTTTTGCTGACTTGGCTTCTTTTGCCAACAAGTGTAGGATGACTAACAATGACACAAATGAGAAGATAGATAAATAATTTACTATTATTTGTAAATTTTATTGATTTTTTTACAATATAATACAAAGAAACATTTATTAACCAAGTCGACAGCTCTCTTAATTTATCACTAAATGTTTGACTCGAACTCCTCTAAACGTAGACGTGAATCACCAAATTTACCAAGCGTTGTAGCCATATCCGTAGCCGTAGGCGGGGGCGGCATAAGCAGCAACAGCTGGAGCAGCATAGGCGGCAACTGGAGCAGCATAAGCAGCGACGATAGGTTTGCTGTGCACATCAGTACGGGATTGGTAGCTAACAGCAGTTGGGATAGACTCTACGTGAGTAGCGACGGCGGCTACTGGGGCAGCAGCGTAGGTGGCAACGGCTGGGGCGGCAACGGCAGCAACTGGAGCAGCAGCATAAGCAATGGGGGCGGCTACTGCAGCAATCACGGGCTTGGTGTGCACATCAGTACGAGACTGATAGCTAACGGCTGTGGGGATGGTCTCCACATGGTGGGTGGCAGTATACGCCACAGGGGCAATAACGCCAGCAGAGGCTACGGCCAAGAGAGCGGACAACACCACCAATTTGAACATTTTGATTTGGTTCGGGGGTTTAGGTCTGTGTTGTCTTGTCGACTTGTATAATTGAACTGATGCTCGTTGTTCGACGACTTTGGGTATTTATAGTTGGTTTTATTGTCCTGTTTGCGTAAGCATTACGGATTTACAATTTGCGTTCAAGTGTACGACCTTGGGCGTGGTCGATCGAGAGCGTCCTTTCTTAAGTTTTGGACGGTGTTGTCTTTCGGATCGAATATCCGTGTTTGTGCTTGGTCTGATTTTAATTTTATTTTGGTTGGTTGCAAAAGATTTTCGTAATTGTTGAATATATGCTCATTCTTAATTGAAATCGTAGATATTTTATAGTCAAAGTTATTTAAAAAATAATTTATTGATATAATTTGATGACTTTTCTCAAAACGAGTAATTTTGTTGTAAGAAAATCACATTTACAACTTATAATAGACATTTTTTAACATTTCTAATTGTTATTTAATCCTCATCCAACAACAAGCCGACACCAAGGACATATTTGAGAGAAAAGTATTCAGAAGAAAACTAGGTCCGGTCAGTGAAGGGAACGAAACAACCCCAGACATGAAATATTATATACTATTGAAATTAGATGACCTGGTCCATAAGCTATCGGTTCACAACACCACGAAAGAGGTGGAAGAAAGAAGTGAAGGAAGATGCAAAGAGATTGCTGAAAGCAAAGAACTGGAAGAGAGCTGCTAATAATCGAGATGCATGGAGGTTACGGACAAGGAATGCTAAGGCCCACTAGAGCGCAGTAGTACCAGGATAGAGGAAGAAGTACGGATAATTCTAATATTTTTGAAGCGATATTTTATTACTGGAGACGTTTCCGCCATTCCTGTCACGGCGTTTAGTGAGTGATAGACATATACTCTTGATTCTCAGTAGTATCTTCTAAAACCTTCATGTTTTTGATAATAATTATGTGGGCTGGTCATCGTTAGATAAATGATACGCGTCTTTTATATCATAAGTCAGATTTATTAATAAACTCAAGTTCTGTAGCAGATTGAAGAGCAGAGCGCGAGTGTTGATTAGTTGTTTTTCTGAAGAAAGTCAGTGAACAAGTGCCACAATGGAAAGAAGTTTAGAAGTTGGAAGATGCTCGTGGAGGATGATCTAGACGGTTGGCTAGAGAGTCTTAGCCATCTCGGAAGGGTGAGGCCGCCTCCGAGAAGGTAGCATAAGGTAAAAGGAGCATAATGCCACTAGGAATGGAAGGAAAAGTCACTAGGTATGTCTTGCGTGAGGGAGGTCTAGCGACCGATGCAAGGGACATAGGAAAGCCAAAAGAATGATGGATTTGACAAGGGACACGATTTTGGAATTATCGCGGGTGGTCACCGGATGAGCTGAAGTAAAATACAGTAAAGTGAAACATGATAGTAAACAGATGCATGCTCAAGAAGTTTGACTTGAAATGAATAGACGCATAAAATAGATAAATGGTGACAGTGAAAAATAGGCCTAGAAGAAATATTATACTAGGTTTACTCTGATCTTAAAAGAAAATAAATCTTAATAAATGTCAAGGACATGAGTCCCTACAATTATAAAATATAAGTTAAAACAAAGAGGAGATAATCCTCGGCTACATTTTGAATACCTATGTATGTTTTTAATTCAACGTTTGGTTGAAAGAGGGGGGTTAGCAATCGGGATGAATGGAGGTTACGGACAAGGAATGCTAAGGCCCGCTAGCGTGCAGTAGTACCAGGATAGAGGAAGAAGTCTAGATAATTCTAATATTTTTGTAGCTATATCTTATTACTGGAGTGTTTAGTGTGTGATAGACATATACTCTTGATTCTCAGTATTATCTTCCAAAACCTTCATGTTTTTGATAATAATTATAAAATATATGTTGAAACAAAGAGAAGATAATCCTCGGCTAAATTTTGAACACCTATGTGTGTTTTTAATTCAAAGTTTGGTTCATCCGTCATCATCCAGTTCTGTCTACCAAAAGTGGTCCTCTTGACAACTCTATTTCATTGTCACGGCTTCAACCTAAGCAAGCTAGATATCTAATACGTTTAAAGTTTGAGAATGTGTTGAAGACGTTTCGAACACAAGGCCTCTAATCATTCGTTTGACTAATTGTAAATTAAACTTGTTCAAATAGCTAGCCCGAAGAAAACTTCAGAGGGAACTAACCACTAGGTGGTACTATTGGTGTTTCGCTGCTACATTCAATTTCGACGAAGGATTTGTACGTCAGAATCGCTAAGAATCTACATAAGAATCTACATAACTCGGCAATCGTTTCAGATTGCAGTATGGTTGGGCTATATCCTAAAGCTATGTGCCTTTTGTAGCTATACATTGGACTGTACATGCCTGGTTTCTGCTTGGTGGTATCAGAGGCAAGCAGAGGTTTATCTTCTAAACTCACGAACAAGTCCAGTTGTATCAGGAGATTCAATGAGTATCGAGAATGAGTCCTCAAAGAAAAGCATTTTGGCATAATATCCAACAGATTGCATAGCCCAGCGTTTTTTTAGAATTTCAAACTGAGTGTTCCTGTCATCCAGCAGCGTTTTATTTTTCTGGTGAGTACATTCATTAGCCCTCCTTTCTGTATCTCCAGATGATGCGAGAGGAGTTTCAGCAGCATTTTCATCTCAGCTGTTGGAGTTTGTATAAGCGGCTTCTGTAATGCTCAAGCATGCCATTCGTTCAAGCTTACCCAGCTTCTACTGGGTGGTCACTTGTTTGTTTTTGTCGCCTTACAAGGTGTCGCGAACCAACGTCGGCGGCCCTGGTTGATGGCGCGGTGAACGCGCAGGATTCAAACGTCGGTATTAACCACGACTTAATTAAAAGGGGACGTTTCTGAGTGGCAGCCCTGTTGCGTAGCGCGGTGAACGCGC